>JAJEJO010004494.1:434721-531310 GCA_020662805.1 Glaucomys volans | reverse complement strand
TAGATGGTGTGACTCTACTTTGTGTACAACCATTGAAACAATAGCTGCACTCCATTTGTGTTCAATGAATCAATAAGTATATTAAAAAAAAAAAAGAATACAAGCAACAACAGGTGTTGGCGAGGATGTGGGGAAAAAGGTACACTCATACATTGCTGGTGGGGTTGCAAATTGGTGCAGTCACTCTGGAAAGCAGTATGGAGATTCCCTCGAAAACTCAGAATCGAATCACCATTTGACCCAGCTATCCCACCCCTTGGCCTATATCCAAAGGACTTAAAATCAGCATTTTACAGTGATGCAGTCACATCAATGTTTATAGCAGCCCAATTCACTATAGCTATATTATGGAACCAACCTAGATGTCCTTCAATAGAGGAATGGATAAAGAAACTGTGGCATATATACACAATGGAATATTATTCAGCCATAAAGAATAATAAAATTATGACATTTGCAGGTAAATGGATGGAATTGGAGAAAATCATGTTAAGTGAAATAAACCAGTCCCAAAAAACCAAAGGCCAAATGATTTCTCTTATAAGTGGTTGATGACACATAGCGGGGGTGGGGGGAGGCACGGGAAGAATGGAGAAGGGATGGATTGTATAGAGGAAAATGAGAGGTGGGTAGAGGGCAGGGAAGGAAAGAGAATGAGACAAACATCTATACCCTATGTATGTGTATAAATATGCAAATTGTATGATTTTACATTGTGTACAACCAGAAAAATGATAGTTTACTCTAGTTGTATACAATGAACTAAAATTAAAAAGAAGGATAAATACAAACTTGAGATAGCAATTTTAAATAAATAATAGAACATAACCAGTGTGTGTGGGGGGTGAGTGAGTTTATATTCATTTACTGAAACTGAAAAAATAGAGTTGATAATTTGCTAGGGTATTTTGTAAGCAATATTCCATTATTTTTGCATTTCATTTGTGTAAAATTACAAATTTTATTCTGAAAAAAAGTAAGATGTTATTTAGTTCAACTGTTTATAATAATGAAATAATCTACAAGATAAAAAAAAGGTTAAAATGCTTATTACTCATAAATGAATGAGTTAATCATTAGGGTTTTGTTGTTGCTGTTTGTTCATTTGTTTTAATTTAAAAGTTTGTTTCAATTTAATTTCCCATTAAGTAAATAATCTGCCTTAGTGTAGTATATATCGGTATACTAGCTGGAGTATCTGAACATGATTTCAAATACTGGCAACAAGCTTAGGACAAAGAATCCATAGCACTGGCACCAAATCTTATCACCAAGACCTCTTTTGTATTTCTTTGCTCCCTCATTGGTCCATTGTTTTAAAAATATAATTACTAATTCCTTAATTAAAATGGTAAAACGAGTTACAATATGAAGATTAAACCCTCAAAGAGACTTTCTAGTGAGCAGGAAAAGCATGGAATAACCAGGGATATCCCAGTGAAAAATCCAGAAAAAGCAAAAAGACTGGATGTTTAACACAGCCATTATTTAACAGGTAAATGGAAGTCATGAGAACATTCTATTTAGATCTCAAATATGATGAATGCAAGTCATCAAAACAATGGCATTCTAAAATTGAGTTAATAAAGGGTATTTACCACATGGGTTGATTGTAGAGCTAAGTGAAGCAGCTCCAGTGGAAAGGCCGCCTTTTGAAACTGCTGAAGCCACAGAAGGTGTAGGAGATGAAGTTGGTGTAGCAGAGGAAGCTGTTGAGGATGGCAACCGTTCCCCAGAATCCATATCTACGAGAGGGGGAGAAATACTGATTCTCAATACTATAATTCTCAGATAATGCTCAAAATTATTCAAAAGAATGAAACATATTTAAACCTTTTGTTTTTTAAACTATAAATTTTTAAATACATATTCTTCATAAAATACGAAAAAATACTTTAGTGTCTTAAAAATGTTCATGTTGAGGCTAAATTTCACAGTGTGGAGTGTTGAGAAGTTGGGTCTGCAAGGGGTGATTAAGTCCTTAAGAGGAATTTATGACTTTCTTGTGAGATTGGGCAGAAGTGAATGAGTTGTTACTTCCTTGGGAATGGACTATTTTTTTGGAGAAGTATAAAGAGAAGCAACTCCAAATGGTTAGCTCAGCCCTTCTTATCCTGAACTTCCCTGACTTCAGAACTGTGTGATAAATAAATCTCTTTTCTTTATAAATCATCCAATCTCAGATATTCTGTTACAGTAACAGAAAATGGACTACAATAAATGCCAATTAATAAAATAAGTTTAAATTCTTTTTGTGTGTGTGTGTATGTGTGACAGGTTCTCACCCCAGCTAGTCTCCACCTTGTGGGCTCAAGTGATCCTCCAACCTCAACTTCCCAAGTAACTGGGACTACAAACAAGTACAACTGCACCTGCTTGAAATAAATTTTAATGTACTAAATCCTCCTCTAATAGATCTGTAGTTTTCTTATGTACAAAAAATTACTAGTGCTTTAAATACAGTAATTTTACACAAATGTGTGATGCCACAAACTTAGGAAAATTAACCTTATATTCTTATTCTTAGAGCATCAATTCAATTACAATATATTCAATTACAATATAATTCCTGTATTATCTTAAAGAATCAATAAAATGTCATGGTTAAATGGAGTGCATTCTTGTCTTCTAAATCTAGATAGCAATATACTTGGTCTTAAGTGTCCAAGAATCTGACACGGTAGTTTCCAATACAGTAAGTCTCCATTCCTCTCAGAAAAAAAAAAAAAAAAAAAAGCAATAGATTTTTAGAGTTTTTATTGGAGTCAAGTTTTAATATGATTTCAAAATGGACTTAGTGAACCATTTATAATGAAGAAACCATTTCTAAGCATGTTTATTACTTTGCTTAACTAGTGTGTATACAATCTTACATGGTTTCATTGTAAGAGTAGATGTTGATATTAAAACTGCAGAATATAGCCTGGCATACTGACATATGCCTATCATTTCAGTAAATCAGGAAGCTAAAGCAAGAATAACACAACTTAGGGAGACCATGTTTCAAAAATTAAAAAAAAAAAAAGAAAAAGCTAAGATATAGGAAAAATGATCTACATATTATACGGATTCACTCAATATTTAAACACTGACCTTGTCTTATTTTAAAGTAGTTCTTGTGGGACTGTAGTTAGTTTTTGAGAGACAGTTGCTATAACTGAGCCTGGCCCCTCCCTGCTCTCTGGGTTCCTCTCTTGACATAATCTCTCACCTTTGTACATATTCCCACCATGATACTATATATAATGATATGATGAAGATAAGGAGGCCCTCTCCAGAACCAGGACCATGCTGTTTAGACATGTAGTTTCTAAAATTATGAACTAAATAAACTTCTTTTAATTATAACATACATAGCATCTGACATTTTATTATAACAGAAAACAAAATACTACAAGGACTAAAGTAAGGAATACCCAGAAGGCAAAATAAGCAGTAAAATACACACACAGAAACACACTCACACAAACACATACACATCTTTGGGGACTACTTTTCTTGACAAAGTTATCTACAATATTTATTAATGTTACATAGATCTATCTACATAATATACAGTATTACGAATTTTGTAATTCTACTATTAAGAATCTAATCTGTAGAATACAGAACCAGTAGGTAAAGCAATATATACAAAGTTGATTGTAAAATACTGTTCACATAGGAAATAAAATTTAGCCCTGGTAATTAGGAAGAGTAGAACTATAGCTTATTACATATGGTTGAAGGCCTTTTTTAGTTTCAGTAAAGGTGCCATTATCTCTTTTACTATTGGTTCTTTTTGTTCACTGAAGTGAGAAGAGACTTAATTCTTTAAAAACATATGCCTATGCAGCAATTTTCCTCAGTAGTTCAATTATATTCAATATTATGCACACATAATTTTAACTATTTTGATTCTAGAAATATATATATTTGGGCTGGGGATATAGCTCAGTTGGTAGAGTGCCTGCCTTGCATGCACAAGACTCTGGGTTCAATTCCCAGCACCACAAAAAAGAAAAAAAATGTATATATAGATATAGATATAGATATAGATATATATTATATACACACATATATAATATATATGTATATTTAGCTCATATGATCTCTTAGGTAGCTAATTATTCTTCATATGTGTAAAGCACTACTCTCTTATATTGGTCATAAGTGTTTTTCCTACATATTTTACCTGCATAAATATTTTCATAGGTATTTTTTAGTTCTAGCAAACCAAAATGAGCTCAACTACTCCATGTTCATCTTATAAAAATCCTTAGTTTTCATATTACAGAAATTAACAAAATGCACTGTAGTTTCTGCTACTCTAGAATTAAAATTGTCTTATGCTTGAATTAACAAGTATTAGCTTTACAAATTTTCTTTTTAAGTTAAACATTATTTTCAGATTTTATTTACTATTGTTTCTGCTAAAGTGTAAGTATAGCTCTGAAAGATAGTCATCTACTTGAAAGTTAAGGCAATGCCTATATAATTATGAATAATCCATAAAATAATCATTGGCTTAATACAGTCAAAGAACAAGGTCTAAAGTAACTTGCAACAAGGGAAGCTAAAAGCAGAAAGGGAAAATTTGAGGGGAAATAGGATATTTGCATAATATCAACATTTCTCCTCCAAAACATTCATCAAACAAAAAGGGGGAAAGAGCAACTTCACAAAGTATAAACTACATCACTATAATAAAATATATCAATATCATGTATTCTCTGATGCCCCAAGAAGAGCACATCGTCTCTGTAGTACTCTTCCCAATAATGTATAACTTCAGTAGAACACTAAGAAAACATCAGATAAACTCAAATTGAAAGATCACAAACAAAATAAATGAGTAGTAATCATTAGCAGTGTCAGTCGTGAAGGAAAAGGAGACTGAGGAATAGCCATAGGTTGAAGACTAAGAAGACAGAATCAAATATGATGTAGGATCCTAGGTTTGATATAGAACAGAAAAAAGACATTAAGGAATAAACTGGTGAAATTCATTTAAGGTCTATAGTTTAGTTAATAGTATTGAGTCAATATTAATTTCCTGATGTCTATAATTTGGATAGGTGTCAATGGCCATATACATTAGTGACATTAGGGAAATTATATGTGAACTCTACTTTTTTTTAAGTCTAAAATTATTTCAAAATAAAGAGTAAAAACAAAACAACAATGAAACCCACAAAGTCTGCCATATAGTAAGCACTCAAAAATTACAAATGCATTGGGGTTAAAGAGTATAAACCTAAATCTTAAACAAAAATAGAGATGATCATGTGTCGGTGAGATATTTGATAATAGATTTTATATGGGTGCAAAAACTGTCAGGAGTTCATTAATTCTATAATTTCTCTGAATTTTCAATTTCTTCATCAGCAATATGAAGATATATTTGGAGGATTAAATAAGATAATGCAGCCAAAGTGCTTAGAATCTAGCATTTAATAGTTAGCTATTATTTTTAATGAGTAAACATTTGCCTGCATAATTACCAATGAGTACAGAAGCAGTAAAACAAGGTATTTTTAAATTATTAATGCTAAAGTGAATATTTAATAGTACTAACTATTTATATGTTATACATACTTTTTGCCAGATAATTCTGTATTAAGAATTTTAAACGAGGGGCTGGGGTTGTAGCTCAGTGGTAGAGCGCTTGCCTAGCATGTGTGAGGCACTGGGTTCGAATTTCAGCACCACATGTAAATAAATGAAAAAAATAAGGTTCATCAACAACTAAATATATATATATTTTTAAAAAGAATTTAAAATGAATACCTCATAATTGTATAGGTACCAATGTTAAGGTGTGTTATGATATCTTTCCAAATAAGCTGTAATACAAATATAAATGAAAAATTAATAAATTAATTTTAAGTTGACAAAACAATTAGACTGCTGTCACGTGTCATGTTAAAATATAGTAAGAATCAGTAAAAAATTAATCTATTCAGATAATTTTTTTAACTCATCTGCATTTATTATTCTTTAAAGTAGCATGCTGACTTGGGTACTACATATTTCCATTCACAAGCCTTACTGAGTTACAGCTTTGTAACACACATAGGGAGGTTTAAGTTTTGTTCTCTAAATACTTTTCTTTGGAAAACAAGCCCTAGAGAGTTCCTCCCAGCAAGTTGTTTCAGTTTAATATACTTGGTTCTAGAGGACTAGTGCATGCACAATGGGCAACTACAGGGATGGAAAATTTAAAAAGCGGATCCTAACAAGATGAAACTCAAGCCATTTTAACAAATATTTTTCTTTTAAACATCGAGGTCTATCTTGGAACACTTCAGGGGCAAAAGATTTGGTCTGGTCTACTAAAGGATACAACTTGGTAGTGAACACTTTAGACTACAAAGTTAATGATAGGTAACACGTCTTAGAACAAACATCTCAACCTGTTAAGCCAATGTGAAACTAGAAAAAGCATACTAGCTCTGCTTTAGTGCCTAAAGTTATCACAGTATCACTTAAAAGTACAAAGAAATCCATCTCTCCTTAAGTAATTACTATCATGCCATAGACTGTTTAATAAATGTTAAGAAAAACAAACAAAATCCTTGAAAACATATCAGAAATGAAGGTGAAGTAGGAAACACACGAATGAGTGGCTCTTCAGAGGCTTAGTCTACTTCTTCCATGCGTGACATATTCAGATAATTTAAGAAACCATATACTCATTAAAATAAAAACCATTCAGGCATCCAAGAACCAACTACTTTGACATTTCTTTCAGGGCCAGAGCATCCAGATTTGATATCTATAACTGTCATTCTGACGCCATATGTTAAGAATATCCCTTTCCTTTATATTTAAACATCGCCCACCAAATTGGTTCCATGTGATCAAAAATCAGCAAAAATCAAAAAGAGAAATCAAAAGAGCAAAAAGAACAGACTATAATAATATGACTTTCCTATCCACAACATACTCTCCTACAGAAGAATATAGAAGATGTATAGGCACATCTTTTAATTTAAGGCTATTCATGAGATTATAGTTTCTATTGTATAATTTTGGAATTCTTTATAGAAAGAACCAGTTAAGCTGGGTGCAAGTGGTGTGTGTCTGTAGTTCCAACTACTTGGGAAGCTGAAGTAGGTGTTCAAGGGCAGACTGAACAACCCAGTGAAATCCCATCTCTTAAAAAATAGAAATAAGGAAAGATAGAAAAAAGAAGGAAGGAAGGAAGGAAGGAAGGAAGGAAGGAAGGAAGGAAGGAAGGAAGGAAGGAAGGAAGGAAAAGAGAAGAGAAGAGAAGAGAGAGAAAGAGAAAGAAAAAGAGAGAGAAAGAGAGAGAGAAAGAAAGAAGGAATTAATCAGTGAGAGTAAAGATTACTATAACTGAAAATTAACATACAACTTTGCAATGTGAAATAAACTTGATGTGAACAATGGGGTACAGAAGATGAAGGGATAGAAATGATTTGATTCATTGTAGATCTTTTCCATGATTTAAAGCAGTGATTCTAAAATAGGAGTGATCTTTAACACCATTAATCCCCTACCAACCAACATAGCATTGAATAGGCAGAGGCTAGAGATATTGCTAAATACCCACACAACACACATAGAATTATCAAGCCCAAAATTTTAGTAGTCCTAAGGATAAGAATAAGAAATACCCATCTAAAGAATCAAAAGTTATACTCGATTACCAAAATCTTCTTATAAGTTTTAATTCTACATTGCTATGAATAAGATGATTTGACTTGATTTTGATAACCCAAAGTCAATATAATTTTGACTGGAGAGAAAATATAAGCTATAAGACAGATTAAAGATTTAGAAATTACTCTTAAAATAGACTCAGAAAGCTAGATGTGCTGGTATGCACCTGTGGTGTCAGCTATGTGGGAGGAATGGCTTGAGCCCAGGAATCCAGCATGAGCATACAGTGAAACCCTGACTCTTAAAGAAATAAAAAATAAACAAAATAAAAAGAAAAATAACAGGCATAGATATTTCTCTTGGAAGAGTTTTCTTAAAGAATGAGTTTACCAGCAAACAACATCAAAATTTCTCTGTGGAAATTCAAAGAACAGAAATAGATTCGGTGAATCTGTACTATATGCATAGAGAGGATATATTTATATATTATATATATTGAAATGTAATAATTATATATATGTATGTATATATATATACACACACACATATATATACACAAATATATGTATGTATATATATATACAAATATATGTATGTATATATATATGTGTGTGTGTGAGAGAGAGAGAGAAAGAGAGAGAGAGAGAGATGCAAATAATTAGGAAGAATACCAGGAAATGAGTAAGCACAATGATGTTTCTTTTGGCTGAGCAATACGACTAACAGTACAGTTTAAGTCCCTTATGTTCTAAAAGTTCTAACAATGGCTTTCATATAATTTTCTTTAGATAACTTCCAGGCAACTAAACATTTAGACATATAATACTTTAAGATACTAAGTAGCTTAAAAAAAACAAATCAAGCAAAACACAAAAAAATTTCTTTTAAAAGACTTTGGGAAATAGATGAGGCAGAAATACCATATTTGCAGACAAAATTACTCTCAATATAATGTGTTCATAGAAAAATATTTATAAAAATTTTATTTACCTACATTTTCAGAAATTTATTTCTAGGAATTAAGTAGTATGTTATGATCTAGAATATTAATATATAAAATGGATCATTTTCTTTTGTCACTTTTAACTACCTCTAAACAGTCCATTAATTACATCATCAAACAGAAGCCAACTGGCAAGCAAGTGCTCTGTGATCTGGAACAAGTTTCAGACTCTCCTAAATACCAGTTTCCTTACCTGAAAAATGATGGAATTGAATTAAACTTCAGAATTTTCTAAACTTGGTTAAAAAACAAACAACCTCCTGCAAATGAGCAAACAAGACACACACAACTTAAAATGAGTAAGATATTTAACAATTTCTTTTCCTTCCTTTCATTGACCTTAATTCTATCTCCAAATGTGTACCATGCTAAATTATACATTTCTGTTAAATCTTTTAAAAATTTACTCTTTTCTTATTTATATGTCAAGAGACCTGATGATGAGAAAATAATCCAAGTGTAAAGCACTGGTTTTCATACTGCTCAGTAAAAAATCTATTCAGAGTACTCTTTTCCATCCAAAGGATTAAAGTATTCCTTTGCAATGAGATATCTGTGGGGAAGAGGTTATCCCAATACATATGAATAGATATATGAGAATATTAAGGGAAAATTTAACATCTATGGATCAGCTAAGCCATGAGCATAATACATGAAGTTAAATATTGACTATACTTAGAACACACAAAGCATAGAAAGGTAAAAATAGAGACAATGTATGGTTAATTAATTCTTTCATTTGCAAATGCCAGGGACTCCAGATATCAAGCAAAAGACCTAAAGCTTTAACTAAGACACATAAATAAAATTTTAATTGGAGTATCTAAGGCAGTTCTGGAAAACAAGTGACACCAATGCGTAAGAGACTACACAAATAAAGCAGAAGAGCAGATAAAATGATGTTATTCTACGTAAAATATATACAAATACTCAGAAGCTCTGAAAACAAAGAGTCTAAGTGCTACATAATGAACTAAATAAAAGCTCCCCTTTGCTGGGTGTGATGGGGCATGCCTGCAATCCCAGCAGCTCAGGAGGCTGAGGCAGGAGGATCACAAGTTCCAGTCTCAGCAACGTAGTAAGGCTCTAATCAACTCAGTGAGGCCCTGTCTCTAAATACAAAAAAAGGGCTTGGGGTATGGCTCAGTGGTTAAGTGCCCCTGGGTTCAATCCCTAGTATGAAAAAAAAAGTTCCACAACCTCCCCTTTAATGGGGAAGAAGCAGAACTTACAGAACAGGGAAAACAACATACTTAAAGAACAAAATGAGGGTAACAGGTTATGGATACCATGTAAAAATAGCTTGATTTTGTTTTTTGTTCTGGTTATCCCAACATTAGGTTTAGCCTTCTAATATTAACTTTCCTGCTCAAAGGTTTTCAAAAGAATTTATCTTAGAAATACACTGAAGTATAGAGGTAAAGGCATATGTAAAGGATATTATTTCAACTTTGTAAATACGAGATACTAAGAACATGTTTCTATCAATAAGGAATTATTAGATTTTAAATTTTTTATTATATTACTATGCATCTGTTGAAAAAGAATGAGGTAGGTCTATATTAGTTAATGTATTAGTTAAGTGAAAAGAACAAGGTGGGAAAGAATATAATCAACAAGATCTCATTTGTGATATATATATTTATATATATATAAAAACTGGAAACTATATTTACTGTATTGGGCAAAGGGACCAGGGGAATTATTTTACACAGTATATCTTTTTGCACCACTTGAATTTTCTGCCATGTGCTTGTGTTAATGTCAGTTAAATCAATAAAAAGGTTTTTAATAGCTTATTATAGCTAGAATTATCCTTGAAAATGCTTCATGGAGTTTCAGGGTAATTTTAAGTACTTTGGAGTAGGGGTTCTGGTTCTAGCCCATAAGACTGTCACCTGCTTCCATCAAAGTCTTTTTTTATGTTTTTTACATTACAATTCCATGTGGGATTTTTTTAAGGGGTCCATGCTTTAAAAAACAGTATGTAAACTAATGAGATAGTGGATATCTGTGTCATTCCAGTTCTTAACAACCTGCGTAGCTATTCAATGCTACATACGATGACTTCAAAATGTGAGTCCTCACCTTCAAGTATGAATCACTTTCATTGTTTTCTGGTCTTTAATTCATAATTTCAAGCCAATGAACAACTTTATCTTCAAATTAAAATCACCTTCTCTCAGGTGATACATCATATTATCTATCTACTATTCCTTTTTTAATTTCCCTATGGCTGCTCAGTGCTTTCTTTCCTATCTTCATTTTTTTAAAAGAGTAGAAGAAAAATAGAATAGGAACAAAATAAAGTAATTATAGAATGCTTGCCTCTACTGACATTCATAATTAAGAACCCATCTATAGAGGGTGGAGGGTAACTAAATGATGAGTTCAAAGCACTATAATAAATCTATTATTTCCCTCACAAATCTAAAATGGTGTTATAACCATCCCCTTTCTTCCTTCCTTTCTATTAAAATGGAAGAAGCAGCCTCCTTCATTCCCTCAGACTTATCTTTACACAACTCATAGGGAAGCTTAATTGCATTGCCCATTCCCACTCTTTTCTCCACCTCCAGACAAAATGGATTCTTTTCAGTTATCCCTCATCTTTAATAACAAGAAAAATTTTGTCCTTGACCACTCATTTCATTTAGTTACCTTACTTTTTTGTACTCTTATTTTCAACCAAGATTTTTAAAATTGTCTACATACACAGTTTGTATGTTTCTACTTTGCTTTCACAATTTCCACTCACTCCAGTTCTAGCCTTCTAAATCTATTTCTGCAATGCATTATCGTATCACTTTAGGGCTATCATATCACTTTTCTTGCCATAACAAGATATGAAAATTAAACAAAATCCAGTCAAATGATTATGTTATTCTGCCAGAAAGGAAGACTATGAAAAGAACACAGAATTCAACCAGGAGGTTAAAGAAAAAAATTGCTAATACAAGTGGCACTTTACTGAATGGAGGATTGGATTGTAAATACCACTAAGATGGAAAATTCCATGTAATAGTATCTTTTTTTTTTTTTTTTTTTTTTTTTTTTGCTGTGCTGGGGATTGAACCCAGGGCCTTGTGCTTATGAGGCAAACACTCTACCAACTGAGCTATATCCCCAGCCCGGTGATAGTCTCTTTAAATCTGAAAGGCAAATCATAGCCCCATATGTAAGGTATGAACTTCAAGTCTCCTATAGGCAGATGAGCATGAGTATGTCCATCCTCCACCATATATAATCCATTGCTAAATCATCTCAATTTTATTTCTACCACAAATCTAAATTGATCCATTTTTCTCCATCTCCATAGCCACCACTGTGATCAATAGTCTATGGACAGAGTGCCTATTTCTGTAAATAAATAGTTTCCTTGTATTAGTGGTGACTGTTTTTGCACCTCAACCGCAGATTACATGTGTCAGACAAAAATGTCTACAAAGACTAAAGTATTATCTGATCCTTTAAGAATAAGTTTGTCAGTCCCTGCTGTATAGTCCAGGCTGCTGCTAAGGTTCCTAACTGATCTTGTTTACAAATTTGCCCCAGTATTCCTGTATTCCTTTCTTAACTTCATTCTTCGCAAAGTAATCATTATTAAAAACATAAACAATGACACTTTTCCTGCTTAAACCCTTCAATAATACTGCAGTTGCATTTAAGATGAAATATAAAAGCACCAACAGGGTCCACAAAGTCCCTCCACTTACCTCTTTAGAATCATTGATAACACATACATGTATGTGCTCTTTTAATAGCTCAATAATTGTGGCCAACTGAGATGAAAATATCACTTAATGGGAAACTACAGACACACTTTTCAAAATCAAGATAATTGTTTTGCTTGACATTCTTATGAATAAGCTCTAAAAGACCTAAGAAAGTGAAAGATTAGTTTGAAGGTTAAAAAGAGGAAGATGCTGGTCCAATTATTCACCCCCTCCTTTTATTTTTTCAATGCTGGGGATTAAACCCAGGGCTTCATGCATGCTAGGCAAGCACTCTACCACTGAGCTATGTCCCCAGTCCTCGAATATTTTCCTATATTTATTTTCTTAAATCTGAAAAGAATTAAAATATAGTCATCAGATTCAAATTTTCAGTGAAACCCTAATTATTACGGTAGACCAAGTAAAATCAATAATGAACTAGACATATTAAAAAACTTAATCAGTTCAAAGTTACACACAGAGCCAAAAGAACAACAAATATAAAAATGATAAAACAATCAAAAAAATATGAATCACTGTGGAAAAAACTGAGAATGTGTTTAAACATGTACCACTAGTACTGACAGTATTATTACTATTTATAAGTTCAACTCACTACCACCACCACCACCACCTCTCACTAATTTATTGAGAACATCATATTTTCCATACCAAGTACTATGCTAAGTATTTTCACTCAGCTATTTTAATTATACCAAGTAAATTCCAAGTATAACTATTATCTTTACCACTATTAATAATTTTCATAAATCAGAAGAGAGACATGGAAAGAGTAAGTAACTTGCTTTAACAAAAGGTGTTATGTGAGACAAAAATTTGACCTCACTCTTCACTTTAAAAGAAATCATTTTGTTATAAGTTGTGGTAGGACAGTATTAGAACATTATATTAAATTCTGGACACTCTGGTTTAAAAAACCTTTAAAAATACAAGGTGAAGCAGACAAGACACTGTGGAAAATTAAAATGTGTCAAGAAATAAGTTTTTCTTTTTTTAGTTGTCGATGGACCTTTATTTTATTTATTTATATGCGGTGCTGAGAATCGAGCCCAGTGCCCTTCGCACATGCCAGGCAAGTGTTCTACCACTGAGTCACAACCCCAGGTCCCAAGAAATAAGTTTTAATTAAAAAAAAAATCAGAGAAGTTGGAGTGTGCCTCAGGGGTACATGTGCAAGGCCCCTGCACACACAAAAATAGAATTGAAAATTAAAAAGGGGAAGAAAGGGAGGAGCATAATTCAGTTTCTGATTCAGCCTTTTCTTACTTCTTCTAAAATACCATAAAGATCCAGAAAAAGAAAACAACAACATATAGAAATAAAAGAGCTAAGAACTCATCAATATCTGAAATAATTTCTATAACCCAACAAACAGGTTGGTTATATATGAAACATTTATTCAAGTGGAAATCATAGAACTATTTAAAAACTTACTTTCTAACACAAATACAAAAAAATTCATGATATAATGTCAAATAAAAAGGGCAACACATATAACATAAATATATGATCTAACTTGTGTAAAAATACATGAATATGAGACACTCCATGGAAGAAGAAATATGATCAGTCAACAAATACATGAAAAAATGTCCAACATCTCTGGCAATTAGAGAAATGCAAATTAAAGCTATACTGAGATTTCATCTCACTCCAGTCATAATGGCAATTATCAAGAATACAAGTAACAATAAACTTTGGCAAGGATGTGGGGAAAAAGGTACACTCATTCATTGTTGGGACTACAAGTTGGTGCAACCATTCTGGAAAGCAGTGTAGAGATTCCTCAGAAAACTTGGAATGGAACCACCATTTGACCCAATTATCCCACTCCTCATCATATACCCTAAGGACTTAAAATCAGCTTACTATAGGGAAGTGGACACATCAATGTTTACAGCAGCTCAATTCACAATAGCTAAGTTATGGAACCAAACTAAGCACCTTCAACAGATGAATGGATAAAGAAAATATGGTACATATACAAAATGGAATATTAGTCATAAAGAAGAATGAAATTATGGCTTTTTCCAGTAAATGGATGGAACTGGACACTATCATGCCGAATGAAATAAGCCAATCCCCCCAAAACAAAAGCAGAATTTTCTCTCTGATATGCAAGTGCTAACTCACTTAAGTGGAGACTGGGGGTTGGGAGGGAAAAATAAAAGTTCACTGGATTAGACAAAGGGGAATAAAGGGAAGGGAGGGGGTAAGAATAGGAAAGACAGTAGAATGAACTGGACATAACTTTCCTTAAACGAATACATGACCAGTATAACTCCATATCATGTACAACCACAAAAGAGGGAAGTTATGTATGCATGTATGTATGTATATGTTATATATATGTCAAAATACATTATACTGTCATGTATAACTAAAAAGAATAAAAAATTAAAAATATATGTGAATTAGTATAAAGAAAAACTTGAAAAAAAGATTGAAAGGAAAAACACTAAAATGTTACTAATGATTATCTCTGAATGGTGAAATTTAGTAAATTGCATTTCAACTTATACTTTTCAGTTTTTTCCAATTCTTTATTTTTTGTGAAAAATTTGTACCAGGGACTGAACCCAGGGGTGCTTCACCACTGAGCAACATTCCCAGTCCTTTTTTATATTTAATTTAGAGACAGGGTCTCACTGAATTGCTTAGGGCCTAGGCAAGTTGCCGAGGCTGGCTTTGAACTTGTGATCCTCCTGTCTCAGCCTCCTGAGCCTCCTATTCCAACTCCTTACATTAAAAATTATTATACAAAAATTAAATGCAATCATTTTTATTTCCTACAAGGGAAAAAATAACCTTGAAATTTAAATATGGCATAGGAAAAATTCTTCCTCATAACACGATCAACAACCAAATAAAATATGTCCCTGAAGATACTTTAGGAAGATGACACAAAAACATTTGCCAGGATGGTCCAAGAAGAGATGAATTAGTCAAAAAATCTGGAGCTTCATTCCAGTTACCATTAACAAAAAGAATCATAAAGTACAAAGGACACCAAAAATAAGTACTTTTCACTAAAGATCACCTGGATTTTAAGAACCAATCTATTAGAGTTATTGGCTTAGTCTAGTTTATTGTTCATTAACCAAAGGCAAGATCAAATGATAAAGCCAATTTCCTCCTCTCTGTACTTATCATCTAATAATGAATGGATAGCTTACTATACTATGGAGAGATTCTTATTTCTTGATCCCTAATACATGATATGAATGAGTTGCTGATTATTCAAGTTACCATGAACACACTTGTGACAAATGGAAAAACAAAGACTCAGCTAGGAAACCGAAGCTATAAAGAATGTAAATTTTAAAAATGAAAAATGTAGTAACTAAAATTAAAAACTTACTGGGTGGAAAAAATTGAAAAATGAACTTGAAAGTAGATCAATAGAAATTATCCAATCTGAACAACAGAATAAACATTAATAAATAACAATGACTCAGGATCTAGGTCTAACATTCATGTCAAGAGAATCTTGGGAGGAGAGGCAAAAAGTGTGGTACTGAAAAATTATTTGAAGAAACAATGGCTGAATATTCTCCTTTCCTGGTTAAAGAAACAAAGAAATGTGAAAACTTCAAACTGAATTAACTCAAAGAAAAATTTTAATTCTAGACAGCACTGGACAATTTTCAATTAAGTATACTGACTTTGCCAAATGGATTCAAGTTTTGCCTCTCAGGAACAGACTTATTACCTTTGGGAAAGAACCAGAGAAATATCAACTGATTTCCTGAAAGTTAACTAAACCTTGGAATTATACTGTATTAATTCTCTCTTGTTCTTTCTTTTTAGTGACTGTTAGAAACTGACTTTGTATATTGTAAATGTTTTCCTAGATTTATGAAGAAGTTTCATAAATGCTAGGGTTTAAAATAATGTATAGTAAAATCCACATTTTAATTATTTTTGTGAGCATATTTACATATAATTAGGAACCCTTGAGAAAATGTGAATCAAAACAGACAAAATTCATAGATGAAACATGTAAACATGTACAGTAGTCAAATCTCCCTTTATTATATTTTTCAGTCAAAGCCTTAGAGAATAGCCCAATATTTTATATAAAAATAATACAGTAGCCCAAAACAGCAATAGAATCTGCCTAAACTTCTGTAAGTTTAATATTTAACATGCGGAAGTTTATTTTGGTTCTTTTTAGTTACATATGACAGCAGAATTCATTCTGATATAATTATACAAGCATGGAATACATCTTATTCTACTTAGAGTCCCATTTTTATGGATGTACATAGTGGTGGGACTCACTGTGTTTTCATATATGTACATGGGAAAACTATGTCAGGTTTATTCCACTGTCTTTCCTTTGCTTATCCCCCCCCTCCCCTCCATTTCCCATTGTCTAATCTATTGCACTTCTATTCTTCTTCTCACCCCCATCCCTTATTGTGGGTTAGCTTCTACCTATCAGATAAAACATTCAACCTTTGGTTTTGGGGGACTGCCTCACTTTACTTAGCATGATAATCTCCAGATCCATCCATTTGCTGGCAAATGTCCTAAAGTCATTCTTCATTATGCTGAACTAAATCCAATCTTACCATAAGTCAAAATTCTCTATTACCTATTATAGCTATCTTTAGCAAGAGATAGCTATTATTACTATCTTTTTTCCCCATTTTTTTCCTTATCCTGACTCGTCATCTAAATATTTCTTCTCTCCCCTTGACCTAACTCTCTGAAAACTATTTGTGATAGGACATACTTACTATCCACTATCCTTCCTCACATTAACAACAGAATCAAGCCGAAACTCCTTAAGTTGAGCTTACAGATTTTTCTCACTTCTCAAAACTTGTTCCTCACATCCCCAACCAATGTTGGAGATTAAACTCATGGCCTCATTCATGCTAGGCTCACTGAGCTATAACCCCAGCCCTCAAGATTTACTTTCTCTGTATGCTCCAAGCAAACTCAACTATTCATGATCTGGTTCTTATACTACACTTTCCCAAAACCTGGTCTCAATTTCTGTGGTACTCTTCTCCTTACAATGTTCTTCACCCGTACCCAATATCTGCATATCAAATTCTCCCTGTTCTCCAAATCCCAGGCCAACATGACACTCCATTAGTATTTATCTGACTACCCAAGCTAAAAGTTATAGATTCTAAACCCTTAGTACTGTAATTGATGATAATCTGAAGAAATCAAAAGTTCCAAAATCTACCTTTCAAAAATATTGTATAAGTGCCTATTTCATAAT
Source organism: Glaucomys volans (assembly GCA_020662805.1). Lineage (NCBI taxonomy): Eukaryota > Metazoa > Chordata > Mammalia > Rodentia > Sciuridae > Glaucomys > Glaucomys volans. The sequence goes on along the minus strand of JAJEJO010004494.1, from coordinate 513,720 downwards.
ACTTATTATACTTTTTTCTGTATTTTAATTATGAACTTGTGAAAATATGCCTAATGGGGCTGGGGATATAGCTCAGTTGGTAGAGTGCACAAGTCCCTGGGTCTAATCCCCAGCACTACAAAAAAAAAAGCCTAACAACCTGTAAGTTTATGGGAACAGAAATCATGTACGCATTACCATACATCTCCCATAGAGACATGAAGGAATACTTCACCCAAAATAGTTGCTTAACTACATATTTGTTGAATAAATAAAAATGTGTAGTATTTATGTGCCTTAAATTAATACATCATATTTTAAAAGAGAAACAATGCCAGGCATGGTGATGCATGCTTATAATCCCAGCAACTCAGGAGGCTGAAGAAGAAGGATCAGAAGTTCAAGCCTCAAAATAAAAACTAAAAAAGACTGGGGATGTAGCTCAGAAGCACCCCTGTGATCAATCCCCAGAATAAAAAGAAAAAAAAATGGCAAGAAAAATAGCAGTACTATAACTATGAAGTTGTAAAATCCTGATATTGAAGCTAGTATCCTATCAAACCTATTTCAAAATGATCAAATTTTACATGTAAACGAAAATAATTCAATAAAAAAATGAATTTTGGGCCCCACCTTGGTCTCTCCCGAATCTCTGAACCTGTTGTGAAAGAAATGGCTGTGACCTTTGCCACCAGAGTAGGATCTGGCAAGGTAATGGGGTGTTCGCAGTCATAAGGTAGTGCCTCTGTGGAGGTGAGGGCGTGTTCCAGGCCAGTTGCTTCTGGTGCCAGCTGCCTTCCTCTGATGATTACTCCCACACACACCTCTCCACCTCTGCTTCTCAGGTACTAGAACTCCTGAATACCACTTCTCATACTCTTCCCTCCCTCCCCATAGTCAAGGCTTTGGAGCCACTCTTTCTTACAGCCAGATTATTTGAAGAGAGAAAAACAGAAAAGAAAAACCTTCCAGCACATTGTAAAATCAGTGAAAAACCTCTTGGAGTATTTTTGCCTTTATATAAAAAAAGGTTTTTAATTGTAAAACATGAGTACCATTAGAAAATGCACAGAGCATATCTTTGTTAGAGTAGTTTTTTTCAATGTTTCACAGAATTACATTTTATAAAAAAAGTTTTTATAATGAAGTTGTTTATTAAAAACTTCTGAATAACGAAGTTATGTTCAAACCATAAAAACAAATAACTTCTCAATTAAAAATATTGAATTTCATTCTGTAATGACAAAGGTCATATAAACACTTTCAATTCAAATTCAGAACTACAAAACTTTTATTGTATCATCAATTTTTACATTTATAGTCTTCACTTTTAATCTATCAAAAAATCTCAATTTTAACTTTCAGGACTCAACACAGAATTAATTATTTATTTGATTTATGACACAATATATAACCAATAACTTCACAAAAACAATAGCAACACTAACACAACACACACAGTTCTTTCAATTCTCAGAATATAGTCCACTAGAGATATATAATTGAACTAGAATATTGAGAAATCATTTTAAATAGTTTTTCTCTTTGTGGCTATACCTTTAATTGGATAAAAAAAAATCACATTCACTCATTACATTTCATACCAGTTTAAGGATCACATGTAACTAGACAGCAAGCAATTTTGATAAAACAAAATTGGTATACCAAAGCAATATACAAATCTGCACTGTTCAATAGGGAATCCATTAACCACATGCAAAAACTTAAATTAATTACAACTGAGTAAAATTCCAAGTGCTAAAGAGCACACCATTATTCTAGAAAGTTCGATTGCACTGATATAAATAATAATACCTTTTCTCGGACACCGAAATCTTCTTGCTTAGTGAGGAAACCTGTTATATATTGAGTAACTAGACAGTTAAAACTGTTAAAGCATGAGTTGGTGGCTGTAGGGTAGATACTACCTTACTAAAGGAAGATTGATATTCAAGAAGTTATCTGAGTCAGTAGTTTCCTCTATGAAGAAACTGAAACTATTTTATGCTGTATTTTTTCTTCAAAGACTATATTTACCATTACCAAAATAGTGGGGATTTCCTTAAATGAATCAGAGATTATGTGAGTTTATAAACTATTCATTTAAATGATTCACTCAGAAGATAACTTCAATAACTTGTTACATCTTTCATTACTTCTCAAATTTCCCCACCAAAATATCCACCCTTACAACTCAAGGGTTTTTGTTCCATCTGCAACATTGTAAGTCCAGTTATTATTAGCAAAAAGAGACCAGAAGCATATACTTGCTATAAATGCTCAACAAATTTAGAGAGAGAGAATTTAATGTGGAGAAAAGGTGACTTCATGGGAAAGGACCAGAAACAGAATATTTTTGCCTGGGTTTCCATTTGCCCTTCCATTATGCTGATGACACTGTATAGGGAGGATCTTTAAGAGTTATGCTAAAGCCTTGGTATTCCACACCCTTATATAAATAGAACTCATATCAGAATTCTAGAATCTATTATTCATTTGGCAAATTAAAAATTAACATACAGGACATACTGGTTACCAACCGTAAAATTTTAATTCCTTTTTATTTATTGAATTCTTTAGTCCCAGTTATAGGAATGTGTTAAAAATTGTGGGTCACAGCCCATTAGAGGCCATGAAAGTCACATAAAGAGATCATTTAAAAAATATTGAGGCATTTGCTAAAGAAGTTTGAGAAACATTGATCTATTTGGCTTCCCAGTAATTTATTTATAAGAAAGCAAAGGATTTTACAATTCCTAGTCATTCTAACTGCAATTTTATAATGCTAGCAATATGTATGTATATATTAGTCTACATATATGATTACTACTTTATATTTACACACATACAGATGTACTAGTATACACATGCATACCTACACATACTAGTACATCTGTACACTTTTGTCCACACATTCACACATACACACTACTTTACACTAGCAAAATCCAAGCTTTTTATACAGTCCTTGGATGTGAGACCAGATGTACAAAATTTTTAGAATTCCTGTAGGATTCAGAGGCATATATTCTTAACCTTCCAGTCTGACCAAAAAATACAGATATGGGATGTTAAATTAGTTGGGCACCTGATAAGCAACCCAAATGCTAGTCTTTTCCTCTGTATACTCAATTCTTTCAAATTAAGGATACCAAAGTTATTTTACCCAGATACTACAAGTGATTATACGATTATACAGAATTTAAGCATTTATGAAAACATCAGGTATTTGATCTTTCAGAAAGCTTGTGTTAAGCCATGAAAATGCTAGGTGCTTGGGATATAATGCAAGTCAACTCAGGGTTTATATAGTAGGTTGGAACCACAGTAGAAACCTAATCAAACCCAAATTAAACAGATTCTTACTTGCAAGAAATTGAGCTAAGTAAGTCACCTTGGTACCAGGTATTAGAAGATGGTATAGCATCAGGAGACAGTGGCCTTTTGGGGGGCCATATATGTAGATGAGCAAGGAGAGATTAAGAAATTACACTGGATAAGCAATGGAAAGATATTATACTTATTCCTTATTTTCTTAATGACTAGGGGTGTTTACATTAAAATTTACACATTTTCTCATACACAAAAAATATAAAAACATGATATGAAAACAATATTTCTAAAATTAAATTGTCATATTAGAATATAATATTAAGCACAGATTTATAATAGTTTTATAAAACACATTATAAATTTTATTCTCTAATGATTACATTTATGATTTATCTATACGTCTAAACTTTTTTGCTTTTTCTATGCTTTAAAATTTTAATATCTAGGGACCACATGCTCATATTTCACCCCCATCCAGGAAGTAGGAAGAAGCACAATCCATTATTCTTTCCTTGTTCTTCACTCATGCTTCCCCTTTATATTCCAGCTAATTCAGCAGGTAGGACGTCTTATGCTAATAAAAATCCTTGTTCCTTAACAGCAGGCCACAATGACCCCATCCCTGTGGTCACAAATATCTGAAACATGGGAACTGGGTGTGTAGGTCAGTGACAGAGTATCTGCTTAGCAAGCAGAGGTAATGGGTTCAGTACTATACTTGCCTCAAAAAGCTGTCTGAAACAAACATGATCCAACATATATAGTTAGAAATCTGTACTATGTCTTATTTGCTTCTAAAAGATGCTATGATCTAATCAGATTCTTTCTAATATACACATTTTAACTGACAGAAACAGGAAAAGTTACTGCTGAGCTGGGAGATCATTAAGGCTGTGGGCCTAAAGAAGAAATGATAGAAAACACACGTACAGAGAAGCTAGTAACCCAGACACACAGATCAGAATACAGCTAATCTCAGGGTTTTTTTTTCCCTTACACCTGCCTTTTTGATTTTCCAATATTCTGTAAAACTTTTCTGTAGGCTTCCAAAAACCTATCCTTTTACTTGAGTTTTAGTGGGTTACTAAAGTGGGTTTGTACCAGCAACCTAAAGAGACTGGTAAAAAACTTCATTACAAATGTCATGCTTATTCTTGTTTATTCTCATCATCGCTCATGCTATTTATATTGAGACATATTCTATTTTCTCTTCCAATAATCCAAATACTATAGTCCTTTAAATAAAGACCTAACAGTCACTTTATCCATAAAGTTATATCTGACGAATCTTAGGTCACAACTTCCCATCTTTGAATTATAGAGTACTTTAGCTTCTACTCAGGAAGCTGATTAATTACAATGACTTTTTATTGCTCTTTATTTATTTTATGAATTCACTGCATTCAGCACTCAGCCAGTATGTCTGTTGAGCTTTAGTTTCTGACTCAGTAAAATGGGATTAATTAAACTTACTTCTAAGAGTTATTAAAAAGACAGGACCTAGCACACTTGCTTCTGGGTACTTTTGTTCTTATGAGTTTGTCCAGGAAACTATAAAGAAGAAAATACCTGTATTTTCCTCAAACTAAAGATACAAAGTTGGCAAAAGAGCTCAATAAAAGTCAACATTATTTCTTTCATAAGGTAAATGAAATGTGAGCAAAAAGAAGTGTAAAATGTCAAGAGGATTTATAATTTCAAACAGATTTCTTCCACAGGTAAATTGGAATTGATGTTTAAAGAATATATTAGGTTGTTCCCTATCACTCTGGCCCTCAAAAGAATGTTCTTTATTTCAGTTTTAAATAAAAATATAATTTGAAGTTTTATTTTTGGATAACAGTGACATTTCTATTTTAGTTTTTAGATAACGAAAATATTCCTAGAGATTAATATATGATTTTATAACCTTCATTACTCAAAAAATTAATTTGTTCAGACTATAACTTCTTTTTTTCCAGTATTTTGGAATCAAATTTTCTTTTTGACATTAATAATCTCCTCACATCCACTAATAATCACTACAATTCCTTCCACCATTCTCTTAACTATAAAATTTAGTCTTTCAAATATGTTCCATTCATTTTCCTCAGAATTTTTTATTATTTCCTGAATTGCATACATTTGATCATATCTTACTGTATTGACATGCCCAAATACTAATGTAATACCCACAGTTTTCAATTGAAATAATTGAGACCCTTTGTGACAATACTCAGAGAGATATTATAATACAAGGTCCAAAGTATCCATCCCCAAAATGTCTTAACATGATATCCACTAAATATATGAAAACATCATTTAACAGTTAAATACAGTCATATAATAAGTGATTTTTTTACTTTTTATGCAAGGTGAAATAAAGTACCAATTCAATAATAAAATCATTCCAAAAATGAACATTGGAATGATAAAAAATAATTCTGCATTCTTTTGCTGATTATTAAAAATTTAGTCTAATGATAAAAACAAATAGCAAACCTACTGAAACTACAAAACTATCAGTACTTTAAAAGCTCAAATATTCCACTTCAAATGTTCAAAAGTTTCTTATAAGAATATGTTGGTTCCTCAGAAGGTTAAACATAAAGTTATCACATAATCTGGCAATTCTATTCCTAAGTATAATTCTATCCCCTACTCTTCATTATATGCCCATGAAAAATGAAAACAAAACAAAAATTTGTTTGCAAATGTTCATAGCTATTATATATGATAGTCAAAAAATGGAAATGGCCCAAATGGCTATCTTCTGATGAATGAATAAATGAAATGTGTTACATGAAATATTATTCAACAATAAAAAGAAATGAAGAATTGACACCTCCTACAATACAGAAGAACTTTGAAAACATTATGCTAAGTTAAAGCAGTCAAAAATAACCATCTCTTGCATGATTCCATTTACGTGAAATGTCCAGAAAAGAAAAATCTACACGATACAAAGGTAGATTAGTGGTTGCTTAGAGCTCTGGGTAGGTAGGGGAAAATCAAGGAGTGACTGCCAATGGTACGGGGCTATTTTGGGGGATGATGAAATGTTTTAATTGTGGTAATTATTACCCAACTCTGTTAATACATTAAAAACTGAACTGTAATTTTTAATGGGCAAATTGAATGCAGAATGTCTCTAGTATGACTTTTCATGTGTTATATAATGAGATATTATGACGGGAAATCAAGTTATTCACAAAACTCTCTCAGGCACTCATCTCTACTTAATCTTTCAACTCCATGTTCTATATATTTTTCTATATGTTTATTGTACATAATGGGGGGATTCATTGTTATATATTTGTATATGTACATAATGTAACAATATAATTTACCCAATATTATTCCCCAATTTTTCCTATCCCTCCCCTTTCCATGTTATATGTAATTTTTAAAAATTTGGTAACACTATACTCACTTGGTATAGGACAACAACTTTGTCCAAAATTATAAATACCTAAATTCCGAGTACAGTGGCACATGACTGTAATCCTGGCTACTCAGAAGAAAGAGGCAGGAAGATTGCAAGTTCAAAGTCAGCCTCAGCAATTTAGCAACGTCCTTGTCTCAAAATAAAAAATAATAACAAAAAGAGGGCTGCGGAAATAGCTCAGCAGAGTATCCCTGGGTTCAAGGGCATCCAGTACTTGCCAGACTTGTTCCACAACCTCATTCCTAAAGTCATGTGACTGGCCAGATTTTTATAACAGAGGGATTTAATAGAGATAAAAAAGCCTGAGATACTTAACATAAAGTATTCACTCTTTTTGTTGATTCTGCTCCTTAACCATCTTCTATTCCTGCCATTACCAAAACACAATCCTACATCAGTTCTTATTGGAAATACTTCAAGAGCCTCCTAAGAGTTCTCTCTACCTCTCTTTCCTCCAGTCCTCCTCCATATAGCCAAGAGTGATTCTGTTTTTTCAAGAAGGAAAAACCCTTTTAATACAAAAATATGATCCTGCCACTCTCATACTTAAAATCTATGTCCCAGTTCCTTGTTAAGCATAAAGTTCTTCTTACTAAACTTCTGACTTCTTTTATCTCCTTTCTGACTCACTTCTCATATATTAGATGACTAAACTTTTTGTCATCCCCAAATATATTAATTTCCCTTGCATCAAGTTGTATGTTTGGTATGTGACACTCACTCTCTCAGAAGTCTGTCTCTTATTTTCTGCCAAACTCCTATTCATATTTTAGGTCTTGTCTCAGGTAACACCTCCTCTCTGGGGAACCATTCTAATTTGTGAGGACGCCTTAGGTACTTCTTTCCTGTTGATCTTGTATATTTCCTAATTAATGTACTTAAAACACTGTACTACATAGCAATTTTGTTTTGATATCTGACTTCCTACCACACTGGGAGATACTTGAGAAGCCTTATAGACTGTAAGATCTTAGTAGAAGTCTTGAATGAAAATGCATGATAATCATTAACATTTATATGTAACTTTACAATTTGAAATAAAAAAGTATGCACATATATTTTCATTTTATCCTTAAAAAAATCACAAAATAGGTTAAGTCAGGAATGAAATCAATCTTACAGATGAGGAATTCCTAGTACACCTCTGTCATGGCCCTGTTGCTGATGACAGCAAAAATGACCCACCAATGGAAGCAGCTGGCTTCACTAACCAGGTGATTATCCTGAACCATCTAGACCAAGTCAGTGCTGATTATGCCTCCATACTGAACATGCAGCTCACATTACTTGCAAGTCAGCTAAGCAGAAAGAAAAGATTGATTATTGTTCTGGTAAGAAGCTGGAAAAATGAACCTAAATTTTTGAAACCTGGTGATTGTGCTATCATTGACACAGTTTTAGGTAAGCCCATGTATGTTGAGGGTTTCTCAGTCTTTCCCTGGTTCATCTTGCTATTAATGATATGAGACAAATAATTGCCATGGGTGTAATCAAAGCAGTAGATCAGAAGGTTGATCGAGCTGGCATGGTGACCAAGTTTACCCAGAAATATCAGGAGGCTAAATGAATATTATCCCTAACACCTGCCACCCCCATCTTAAGGAATAGTGGAGGAACTGTCTCAAAACTGTCACAATTGGTCATTTAATAGAAGTCTGGTTAATGATAATAATGTATCATAAAACTTTCAAGAGAATGTTTTGTGGGTATTTGGCTTTTTGTGTCTATGGCAATTTCATTAGTTTAGTTTTTAAAATCAGTAACAAATTAAACAAAAATCTATCACAGAATTTTGAGATCCATTAAAACAAAGTTTATCAGGGAAAACATCCTATATCATCACCAGCTTATCAGGGAAAACATTCATCCTTTGTTTTTTGGGGATTGGTTTATTTCACTTAGCATGATAATCTTCAATTCCATTTATCTGCAAATGCCATAATACCATTCTTCTTCATGGATGAGTAGTATTCCATTGTGTATATATACCACATCTTCTTTATCCATTCATATATTGAAGGGCATCTAGATTGGTTCCACAGTCTAGCTATTGTGAATTGAGCTGCTTTAAACATTGATGTGGCTGTGTTATTGTAGTATGTTGGCAGGGTGGAGGGTGAGAGAGAAATGGAGGGTCTTTAGATTATGTAGACGGAAATGAGAGAGGGAAGGGATGGGGGTATGAAAAATGGTGGAATGAGACAGACATCATTACCCTATGTACATGTGTGATTAACAAGAATGATATGAATGTACATCATGCACAACCACAGAAATGAAAATTTGTACCACATATATGTACAATGAATCAAAATGAAGTCTGTAAAAAATAAAAAATAATAATAAAAAAAAAGTTTAATGGAAAAAAAAAATGTGGGCCAGTTTGGCCCATACATTTCCTTTATTCTGTTACTCCAAACTCAACAATAAATATTAAAGGACCTATAAGACACAAACAGGCACTTGGCAACTATAATCTTTATTTTAAATACACTCTGTTATCTACTTGATTTTTCCTTCCTTCTGTCATTCCTACTTTTTATTCTTTCTTATTTTTATAATTTGATGATTCCATTTACTGTTTGTGTAAGGTCTTGGTTTTCCTTGATAATTTTTTTTGGGGGGTGTACTACAGATTGAACCCAGAGAACTTTACCACTGAGCTACAACAGCAGTCTTTTTATTTTTTGTTTTGAGGCAAATAAATTTGCCTAAATTGCCCAGGCTAGTCTCAAACTTAAGATTCTCCTGCCTCAGTCTCCTCTGTTGCTGGGCTGATAGGCATGTGCCACTGTGCTCTGCCCCTTGATATTCTTTTGATACCCTATGCTAACTTCATTGTTTCTGAAGTGCATGATGTACACTCATATCATTCTTGTTAATCACACATGTGCATTGTTTCTGATTGCTTTGTTAACACCTCCCCACATCTTTTTAGTTAGTACAAGGTAGTTTTTTGTTTGTTTGTTTGCTTGTTTGTTTGTTTGTTTTGTGATGCTGGGGATCAAATGCAGGGCCTTGTGCATGCTAGGCAAATAATCCAGTGATTCGTGAGATTGAGGCAGATGACTCTCAAGTTCAAGACCAGCTTCAGCAATTTAGTGAGACCATTATTCAAAATTGCAAATAAAAAGGGCTGGGATGTAGCTCAGTTGTAGAGTGCCTTTGGGTTCATTTCCAGTACTGGGGGGCAGGGATTCTATTTCACTTGGTTTTTAAACTAGGGATTAAACCCAAGGGCAATTAAACACAGGACCATATCCCTAGGCCATTTTATTTTTTGTTTTGAGAAAGGGTCTCGCTAAGTTGCTTAAGGTCTTGCTATGTTGCTGAGGCTGGCCTCAAACTTGTGATTTTCCTGCCTCAGCTTCCCAAATTGTTGGGATTATAGGTGTGCACCATCTAGTCCTGGCTGACTCTTTACTTTCTTGGCAGATAGCATTGTCATGATAAAAATGTTTTAAGGGTTGGGGATATAGCTCTACTGCTAAAAAAATGTTTTAAACTATTGTATCTAAATGTTTCATTTTTATCCAGAAGGTCATTCAAAATATTTAGTCCACCTCAATTCTGTGTTCACTAAACTACTGAAATTTTACTTTTAACCAAGTGGAAATTTATTTACCAAAAGATTTCTCCAAGTCTAACCTGTAGTAATCTCATTCTCAGTTCCTATATAGGTGTGGAAAAACACACTGGACTCAAATTCATTTAAGGCAACTTGCCCCAGACGTTCCTCCTGACCATAAAAACACACACACACACACACACACACACACAAAAAAAAAAAAAAAATCTATGAGTTGTGTCAACATTCACAAAATTGTTAGCTATTTCAAACTGCCTATGTATCAAATATTCTCATGTATACTCATTGATGAGAAATTTAAAAATAACTTCTAATTCGTCTTCTTTTTGTTTCAGAAATTAATCTCTGATGCCCTAAACAATATTCTCATCAGGATAACCCACTATATCTGTCAGTATTGTTCAGTTCCTTATTGAATCCATTAGCATCATTCATTATTGTTTGTGATATTATATATCTCTTCCAACAAAATATGTACTGAGGTCAAGTTTCCTTATTCCAATATTGCTCCCCATTTCTTGGATTCTAATGATCTTATCAAGCCAGTGAGCCCTGCCTTTTGTCTTAGTGGTCTCGCTTATGCATGAAAACAACATTTTTCTCCTAATTCACACTGAATTTTAGAATTTATACTTTAAAGATTTATCACAAAAACACTAACTGAAATGCCCATAGTTTTCTTCCTCAGACTTAAAAAATATGAAACATTAACATGTATTTAGGAAAATAAGTTAATACGAAATAACTAAAGAATATGTACTGGGAATATTTTTCAGTTATATATAATTGAGTGAATTTGCTTTATCATGCTCCAAAACCTACCAAAAATAAATATATCTTAAAATGAGGAGAATTACATGGTTTCATGAATTAATTGTGGAAACACCAATACTATCCTTCTATAACAAAGTCTCTAGAGAATGAGATATCAAAATTCAATGACCATGTTCTATAAAATATTACAGCAACACTGGGATTATATATAACCAGAAAGTTTATTTTATTCTTTAAATTTACTTTACAAAGTAACTCTTGCCCAGGGCAGTTGCACATGCCTGTAATCCCTGAGATTTGGGAATCTGAGGCAGGAGGATCCCAAGTTCACAGACAGCCTCAGCAACCTAGCAAGGGCTGGAGACAGTTCAATGGTAGAAGACCTTTGGGTTCAATCTCCAGTAATGTACACACACACATTCTTACACATAACACACATGGTGTTAAGTTTTTCTTTATTTTAAAAAATAAAATACCTGCTATGTTCTGAGACCAATATTCATTAAGCTTAATCTTTTACATACTTTATATATTATAATAGAATAAGTTAATGCTCCATTCAACTGCCTTTTTAAATTTTTTTTAGTTGTAGATGAACACAATACCTTTATTTTATTTATTTTTATGTGACGCTGAATTGAACCCTAGCCTCACAGGTGCTAGACAAGTGCTCTACCACTGAGCTATGCCCTCAGCCCCTGTTTCAACTCTTATGTAAAATAGTTCAGTGTTCCTCAAAAAGATAAACATAAACCTGGTATGATGGTGTATATACGTAATCCCAGCTACTTGAGAGGCTTGGGAAGGAGAATCACAAGTTCGAAACCAGCCTGGGTAATTACAAGACTGGGTCTTGTAATAAAGTTTTTTTAAAAAAAGGACTGGAGATGTATTCAGTGGCAGAACACTTGCCTAGCAGGTGCACATACTTGGTTCAATCTCCAATACTACCAAAAAAAAAAAAAAAAGGCAGAAACTTGAAAAAAGATACTTAAAGAAGACTTGAAAAGATGCCACAAACAGATAAATGAATAAATATATATGCACATATATTTCATGTTTTATTTATATATATGTAGTTGAGTCATAAAAGGCAATGAAGTTCTGAAACATACAACATGGTTGAAAACCTTGAAAACAATGGTAAGTGAAGTAAGTCTGACCAAAAAGAGGACAAATATTCTATCATTTCACTTATGAGAAATCTTACAGGGACAAAAAGTAGATTAGAGGTTACTAGGGCTGGGAAGTGGGGGAAATGGGGAGTCATTGCTTAATGATTAGTTTCTGTCTGGGTGCTGAAAAGAATTTGGAAATAGCAGTAGTGGTTGCACAACACTGAATACAATTAATGCCACTAAACTGCACACATAAAAATGGTCAAAATTGGAACTGTGGGTATATAGCTCAGTGGTAGAGCACTTGCCTAGTAAATGAAAGGCTTTGGGTTTGATCCCCAGCACCACCCCCCAAAAAAAGTTGAAATGACAACTTTTGTGTTATATGTGTTTTGCCACAACTTTAAATGTGAATTATATCAATCTATTTTTTAAAGTAATACTTGAAGTCTTTCACTCCTCAAAAATTTTCCACTAGTTCCTTTTCCTTAAAAAAAACTTTCCCTTCCCCTGTTATTCTAGTGACCATTCTCTTACTGTCAACTCAACGGTATTTTCGTTATTTATATCACTCATTTAGCAATTAATCTTATCCTCCTTTTGACATCCCAGGTGTTTTAAAATTACTGGGACATAGTTAATATTTCATTATGCTTTGCTTACAAAACTAGACTAATTGCTCAAATTATCAAATCAACAACCATATTTAATACTTGTTTGTATTTTGTTTGCCAAACTAGTAATAGCTCACATTGAGAAATTAGAACTCAGTAGCAAACCTACCTCTTCAAATTAACAAAAATTTTTTCAATTTTATGCTTACACAAATATGTTAAATAAATTTTTCTATAATAAATGTTAAGAGATCACATATTCCAGAAAAAAATTAATCAGAATACTCATTCTCTGAGCATTCCAATTAATCAAAGATGTAATAGATTTAGTTCAGTGTATTTTTAAAGATAGACAATAATGAAATACCTTAAACAAAGAAATTTCCAATTGACCAATCATATCTCTTTTTCTTGACTGAAGCAAAGAAACTATTCCAATAAATACTTTTAAATGGCGAGTAATACACAAACATTTAGCATATACACACTAATATTTTCTATGCCTAAGTAGAAGTATTTAGGATATAAAATTATAATCCTTAACAGAATTAATTAATATGTGAAAATTACATTTTAATTATAATAAAAAAGACCAACTAAATTTTTCTTTTACTTAAATAACTTACAGTGACCTTAAAATAAGTTATACTTAAGAAAAGTATTTAAGGTATGATAATGAAATAGAAGATGATAGAGAAAATAATAGGAAGAATAAATACACTTTTTTATTGTTAAAGTTCTTTGAAAAGACAGCATGCAATTTTTAAGGAATGGCTGGGCAGAGTATTGCACATCTTTAATTCCAGTAATTGAGGCAGGAGGGATCACAAGTTCAAAGCCTGTTTTAACAATTTAACAATACCCTCAGTAACTTAGCAAGACCTTATCTCAAAACAAAAATTTTAAAAGGACTGGGGATGAAGCTTAGTGGTAAAGAACCCTTGGGTTTAAACCCTTGGGTACCAAAAAAAATTTTTTTGTTTTGTTTTGAGAAATGAATCAAACAGTTGCATTACAGTCATATACTTACAGAAACCTAGGTATATAAAAAGCCTAGGTAAAATTTCTGCCCATTCCCAGAGTAAATGTTTTAAAATGAGCTTTTAGAGTCAGACTACTTTAATCTACAGCAGAGTTTTGTGATTTTTTTTTTTCATTAGGACCTCTTTATTTTATAATGTTTTGGAAAAGTATTTCTTACCTACTATTTGATTTAAGTGTGTCTTTAAACACATATTATAAATGTAAACAATATTAACTTACATGAAGATTAAGAAAATTATAATTATGTTTTGATCCAGAAGGCAAAAAGTTTAAAATTTTTCAAATATGACACTGGAACATCAAAAGTAAAACTGCTTCAAAGAACAACTATATTTATATTTCTTACTATAGAAGAACAACTAACATTCACTTTTACAATGCAAATACCCACTGGCATCTTAGAGATTATTACTTTTCCAGTCAAAAACACGGTCATTCAGCAATCTCACTGGCCAAGCCAAAAAGGGAAGGAAATAAAAAATGGTCTCCAAGCTGGCAAAACATGAGTTATGTATTATTATTTATTAGAAAGTTCTTACATGAGTTATATTTTAGGTTTTATAATTTATACATAATTCCAACAAGTTTGGGCTGTAATTCCCAAAGTCACAGCATATTAGAAAAGGAATATGATGATGAGAGCAACTAAATTTTTTACAGCATTCATTCACTAAGCATTATACATTGAGGTGGGAGCCAAGAATGAAGGGAATATCTGTACTAGGTAACTGTAGTGAAAGCTATACAAATGATTTGACTCCATGATTAAGAACCTACAAAATTTATGTCCCAAGAGTATCACTGTGCTACAATGCAGAACAAAAATTAATTTTCAAAAAGACCTCAAACAAAATAATACAAAAATTAACATCACATACTTTTTACATAAGGAACATTATCAACAGACTCTAAAGACATGGATTTAAATCCAATCTTTAGTTTCAGCTTTTTTTATCAATGAAGTCAGGCAATTATTAATCTCCTTCACATTCAGTTTCTGTAAAAATGAAATGAGAATCCTTATTTACCTTACAGTGCGATGTTTAGGATCAACATATGTAAAAGCACCCAGGTATGATACTCATGAATGTAGTAGTCACTGAAATATTGAAAATTGACTATGCAGAATAATTATTTCTTTGATATAAAGAACTTTTTCACTTTTTAAAATCTTATTACTTTTCATATGCTTAGATATTACTCTAGTTAGTAAATATGTAAAGCCATGATAATGCAGATTCACTTATTACAGCAAATGCTCCTGAAATCCATTACAAACTATCCCTTTGAGTAAATTCAATTCATTCCACAACCTCAATTTAGATTATCTCCTCTGTAAAACCTTCCTGTATCTCCACTTGCATATGTACTAGACACTTCATATCTACCACATACAAACCTGAAGTCCTGTTTCTCCGTCCTCATTCCAAACATGTTCCACCTGAAAATTCAACATTATCTTTAAGAAACCAAAACCTGATTCACCCTTTCTCCCTTTTTCTCTATCTCACATCTAGTCCATCAAGAACTGTTTGTTTTACCTTAAAAACATCCAGTAAATTGATTGACTGAAATGGGGTGACTGAATGATTGACTGAAATGAACACAGGGTGCCCTACCACTGAGCTACATCCCCAGTCCTTTTTTAAAATTATTTTTCATTTTAAGACAGGGTCTCACTAAGTTGCCCAGGCTGGCCTTGAACTTGTGATCTTCCTGCCTCGGCCCTCCTGAGTTGGGATTGCAGGTTTGAGACACTGCGCCCAGATAAATCATCCAGATTTTAACTTCTCTCAAGCCACTACCTTCTGTCACTTAAGATTATCATAAGAACCTTTTAACGGGTGGGCATTGCCTCACTACAGTATATTCTTACATAGCAACCGGAGTGATCCTGTGTGTCAGTTCAGTTAAAAACATAAACTGGATCTACAGAAAGCCATGTAAGCCTTCAGTGGTCTCTAAGATATTTCCCTGTATTTTCCCATCTCCCTCACTCTACTTCCAATCACAATGGCCTCCATTAATTTTGGAGGACATACCAGTTATGCTCCTGCCTCATGCTGTCTGCCTGGAAGACTCTTCCTAAGGGCATCTACATAGCTACTTCTTTGGTCTTTGCTCAAAATCACTTTATTTATTATTTTCACTTCTACCATACATTCCACAAAGGTAGAGACAGACCTTTGAAAGTTTTATTTATTGATATTTTCCATACACCTAGAATAGCACACAAAAATGCAAACTAAGTAAAACAATAAAATAAAACAATACATTGGGTATTTCTCCTTTGTGTCACCATTAGCATTGTGTGCTTACCTCTTATATGAGTTATCACATTATACTGTAAGAGTCCTTTAATCTTCTGCCTCTTCAACCATTTTGTTTTGCTTTCTATTATTATCACCTATACTTCCTTACAGGGCTTGACACTTTGGAGGTACTCAGCAATATTTGATAAATTAATGAAAAATTGAAATCATTTAGATCAAAGATGTAAGCACCTTTACTATCTCCAAAATCTAAACACAATGCTTAAAGGTATGACACTGGAGACTGAGTTCTGGATTCTAGATTCTGTTAGTGTTTTTAGTCTGACTCTGGCACTTATTGGCTAAAGGACCTTGATTGCATTATTTAAATTCTCTACAACCATTTCCATATCAATAAAAATGTAATAATGGTACCTGCTCATGACATGATTATCATTAATATTAAAAGATAGAATTAGCCCAGATGTTTGCACATAGTAAGCATTCAACATGCTTATTCAACATGGCATCTATTACTTGTTATTACAAATAGGTTATTCTAGTTAGTAAATATGTAAAGCAAAGATAATGTGAAGATTATCATTTATTTGATATTTAACTAAGCGAGACTACTCACTAAACATAATACTTAGAATCTCCTTAGAATACACCAAGAATTTATATTAAAAATTACTGAGTCACCCAAAATAAACTTGATAAGCATTTTGCAGAAGAAAGTATCTTAATTTTCAATGGAAGAGAGATTTTATTTACATAATCCCAGAATATTTTTAAATATTTTAAGATGTTAGGTTCTATAACATTCTTAACTACTTTCAATTTTTAAAAATTTTAAAATGCTTTCTCTTATAGAACCAAAATACCTAAACACTAGATATTAAAAATTAAACATGGTACTATTTAGGTCACCTATACGCATAGGCCTATAAGATATTTATACTCTGCCGGGTGTGGTGGCGCACGCCTGTAATCCAAGCGACTTGGGAGGCTGAGTCAGGAGGATCGTGAGTTCAAAGCCAACCTCAGCAACTTAGCGAGGCCCTAAGCAACTCAGTGAGACCCTGTCTAAATAAAATACAAAATAGGGCTGGGATGTGGCTCAGTGGCCGAGTTCCCTGAGTTCAATCCCTGGTTCAAAAAAAAAAAAAAAGATATATATACTCTTCCTTCTACTCTGAACAATCTCATTTAAAAAAAAATTAGACTTTTGAGAAAAAGTTAAATAATTCTAAGTAGATTTCTGACTTTTACTAAAATGCCTTCGAGCTTTCCATTTCTCATTTTAATCATATATAATGACTATACTATATGTATATTACTTGGATAATGTTATACTGAGGTTAGAGGAAAACTGGGAGTTAGGTTCAAAGGCTAATTTAATAGTGTTTATTTTAAAGCTCTAAAGTTTTTCTGTTATTTCTGTTTGCTATGGCCCTTAATGTTTTCCTCCTATCTGCAGTCACTTTTCTATTTTATAAAATACTTGCAAAATTTGTTTTCTTTATATTTTGTACTACCATAAGGAAATAGACATGCACATTTTACCTAAGTATTCATATGGGGAGTGGACAAAAAAACTGAGGTAAGCAATTTAAATGATTGTCCCAAGACTACAGATGGAGTGACTGCCAGCTTTAGGATTAAAGCTAAGAAGCTCATTATTACCTTCTTAAATTTTGAATACTTAACATTGTTTTTATGTCATGATGATCTCTTAACTAAATTAAGAACAATAATTTAATATACTAAAATGATTATCAACACATTATGACAATATCTGTAAACAGAATTAGGAAATTTATTTAAAAATAATGAAATTACTTTATCCCAATATTTGCTGAAAAAATTAATCTAATTTACTCCAGTTATTTTTAAAATTTTGCATAGAGTGCCAAGAAAGTGGCAGCTTAAATATATTTTATCATTCCAATGTCTTTAATACAACTAACTTCTGTAACCAAAATCTACAATAAGTACATGAAATAGCTGGATTTAAGACACCAAACAGAAATACTTTTGCATTTTTTAAAAAACCCTATGAACTTAAAACAGTTGTTTCTACTCTTATTATAAACTTCAACTTCAAGACATATTTGTAAGAGATCTATGAATGAAAAGACAATGATAAAAAGTAAAGAAAACACCAAATATTTTTTCATTCACAGGAGAAAGAGACAGTATAACATTAGCAGCTTACTGTGGAGAGTGGGTTTAATCAGGAAGTAGCCATTATCCTTTCGATTCAGAGCAGTGACAGCACTCCAAAACAACAAGCCGTGATATTCTTTCAGTTAAAAGGCATGAAAGAATACCTACTATTGTGTCCTAGCTTTGCTGACCCCAAAGGTCACCATATGTCTTTTATCAAAAGCTATAATAAAAACATAATCCAAGCAAGCTTTTACAAAGCTCTATTTCTTGAAACACCTAAAATCTACCTAACACAACCTCTCTCTCTCAGTTACTCACAAAACATGGCTGTCTTATTCAGAGATTAGCAATTATTGTAATGAGATACTGTCGGAGAGGGTCAAATAGTACTTCCTGCAGTTTACACATCTTGATTTCCTGGTAAACAAACTGAAAGGCAGGTGGAGCACTTAGATCACCAGTAAACGTGAATGCTCACGTGACAAAACTGAGGCAGGTAAGGCTGACGTCTCAAGCAATCGGTTCTTAATTTTATAAATGTCAAGATCAACAATGAGGAGAATTTTATGTTTCTTCCTTTTAAAAAGAGAGTTTATTCTTGACATGCAATAACTTGCTGTTTAAAAAAAGAAATGCTTGAAAACTGAGATGGTTTAAGCAGCTCTCAAAAATGAGTTTTAGTAAATAAGCTGTAAAAAAAAAACAAGACAAACGCTAACAAATTGTTTAAAAAAACAAGTAAGGATTTTTTTTAAAAAAAACTGCTGAAGAAACATCTTTAAATTTTAACTGCTTCAAGTAAATAAAAGAAACTTCTGAGTCTTAAAAGAAGACCAAAATTAAAATTCTTGATCAATTTTCTACTTCCAAAATACTTTATAATTTATGTAGCAGTCTTTGAAAAAAAATCTCATATGAATCAAAAAGTTCACATAACTTGAAGCTATTCCCTGTATCATTTTAAACCTGTATTTCAAAAAGACAAACTGGTTAACTGTGAGCACTTAAAAAAATTGTTAGCTTGAAAACTAAGTTTCCTTTTCCTTAGTTTTTCTTCCCAAAAAAGAAAATTTTGGCTCTCTAAATTTCTAATATAGTTGAATAAAGGCTGATTTAAATTAATTATAGATATAAGACAAATAAAAACCTATACTCTGTTACAATGATAAACTAAGTACTTTTAAAATATGTAGGAGTTTTTAAAAAAATCTGTAAAAATTGCATTTCTTAAAAATTCTGTATTTACTAACACCACACCTTTGTTTTATTATGAACATCAGTATGCTTTCATTTTAATGCAAAGAGCTCTTCAAGACCTTTTAAATATAATCTTATAAAAACATTAAAATATATTGCTTAGATTAGTTTTAAAATAATTCAATTTGCAAAATAAAGTTCTAATGCACTAAAATAGAAAACACAACAGAACAGAATAATAATAATTACAGTAACAAAAAGAACATCCAAGCAGATAAGACTCTGACAACGGTACAGAATCTCTCATCACAAACACCTAGTTTGTCATTTCAGAGGAGTACACATTCAGTATTATTAAATCATTGTAACACAAGTCACTAAAAATCACTAATCACCACCTTTACTAAAATGACATGTGAAATGTCGAATTTTCAAAAAAATATGATTAAGGAGTTAATAGGTTCAGCTAAATTTCCTGGTCAAATTAAATAACTTATATATCCTATAGTAACCAGGAATGCAAAAACACAATCCTTATTTCCACTATAGAAAATTTAAATTGTAATTCCTATGATATTAGTAGTTTGATTATATAATTCATATGCCAAAATAAAACAAAAATTTAAATTAGAAAATTATTATTTTGATTGTTTCAAAAATCCATGATAAACTTCCAATAATGGGTGAAACTTTAGAGAATGATGAAGAAAAATGTAAAGAGGAACAGAAAAATAAATGTGATATTTTATTTTATTCAAGGTGGCTTTTATCAAGTGTTGGTGAGTTTGGATATTAAGAATTTACAGTTAGGACAAAAGGGAAGAAGGGCATATATAGCTCCCTGTGATTTACAAAAAGACTTCTTCTCTCTGAGCTGACAATTGAGAGAAAAAACCAACTCCCCTCACCCCATCCCCTTAGGGTATTTCAGCCAGGCACTCTCATATAGAGCACATGCAGCACCTAATGCTTCTATAAAGGCAAAAAGGCTCAGAAAAGATTCTCCTGCTCCCTGGCAAGTACCAAAACCAGACAGATAAGTCTTTCAATAACTTCAAAAAAATAAGTGCACCATGTCAGTTGCTACCTTACCATGTCAACTCACATGCATCTGGACTGAACACTATTAAAATTTAACAATGCTTCACATTGAGGTAAATAGTGGCAAATCAAATCTTCATTATAGTTGGGTGAATCTCCTTCATCTCCCCAAATTGCTGAGCTTGTGTACTCCTACCTCTCCGATTATTTTTTTTTTCCTGACATCAGAAGCTTTATTTATAAACCTCACATGAACACAGGACCAAGGGCCAGTGGCATAACTGGGTCAGATTATTTTTATGTAGTTTCCTATTGCTTCTACCACACCTCATTATCAGGACAGGTCTCATCATCTGCAGGATGTTGCTTTCACAGAACCTGAATTTTTGGGCCCATAAAACTTACTTTCTCTATGTGATTTAGTTTTATATTACTCTATAATAATTTGGGGATCTCCTTAACTAGAATTTGGAAATTCTTATTTTATATTACCCACTGTGAATAATAAAACACTCAACATGTAGCAAACACTCAAAATACAAATTAACTTAATATGATGTATTAATAACCTACTGTGTTTACATTTAACAGCTCATGTTTGTTCAACATAGCCAAGATATTTATTAGGATTGCATTAAGCGAACCAGAAGGTCATTTTTTACCAGACAACTTCTGTACGGTATAAAATCAACACACATTTAATCAAACCTTGGGCTATTAGATTTCCAAGTTTGTCAAAAAAATTTCAACTGTGGGGACAATCTTTGACAACACTATGAAAAACCAAATTGATTTTGAAAACTATTGTCAGACCTCAAAATGACTTAAATTAAACAGCAATTGTGTCCAATATGGCTTGATCCACATTTAAACTCATTAATAAGAATTATGCAGCCCGTTACTTGTTTGCAATTAAATGAACACTTCCACTGTGTAACCACTGAAATTTGTTATTTCTGAATTTCCTATTTTATGAAAACTCATATTTTTGAAATCTCAACATACATATTTTGCTATTGCAAAAGGTAGGAGTCTTCAGATTTGCCATATGTACACTTGCTTAACATATTTTCTTGCAATAAGAAAAACCAGTCAACATTTAAAAATGTAAGATAGCATATGCTTAAGTAGCACAAATTAATTATCAGCTTAAATCAATCAAGATTACATTCTATTCATTTAAAAAGTTACAGGGTAATTACCATGGCTACATTATTAACCATTCTTTTAGATGTTTACTTTAGAGAACAGTAGGAAATAAATTTATAATACAAATTAAAAAGGCTTTTGAAGAAATTTAAACAACAGAATAATATAATTCAATTTTCTTTCTTTCCCTTAAAAACAATTTGGTAAAAGTAAACTGAAGTCAGCTAAATGTATATATTTTCAGTAATTGCAACATAATAGATACAGAGTCCGTGAGAATACAATATTCATTTTGCTGCAGAAGAACCGACATTGCATAACAATGAGATTTGCTAATGAAATCAACCATCAACCTGAAATACATATGTATTAAACCCAAGACCTCAGTGTCATTTTCTTTTTGCATCGCTTGTTCTTTCTTTCATTTTTCTCGACCTTTTCGGTGTTTTTGTCCTTTAGATTTAAGAACTTATTGGTAAAGCAGTCAAGACTCTAATATTATAGTGTGCTGTTTTTTATTCATCACATTTATTTTTAATGTAAATTCCAATTGTTCTGCTTCTCTCAGCACTATTAATGTACCTTAAAAAAAAAAAATCAATGGATGCTACCAGAAGAAACAAAGGAGGTTTGTTTCTACAGACAATTGTTGGATCACATATGAAAAAATTTTATCAGCATTTGCCATAAATTCCATATGAAAACTTTTCCTTCAAGGTGAGTGCTTATTTAATAAGAAATAATAAAATGATAATAAATGTAATTTAAAGTCACTTTTGTAATAATATAAATCCTTTAGCACTTTCTACTACTGATAATTATTGATAAAAATAATATAAGGATAATATAACTATAAACATAAAATTGTTGTACTGTTTTTAAATAAAATCATATTTTCCCCAAAAAATGTTTTACTCTATTGGTCTGCAAATATTGATTTCAATTTCCATTTGTCAAAAATAAGCAATTCTGAGAACTTTCTTAAAGATCTATAACCAAGTTATAATTTTCTATTAAGGCATAAAAGACTTACCAGTTTTTGATATTTATATTAAAGATAAGTATTAATAGTACCCCAAATCAATTTACATATGTTTGAGTATAAGCTATTTAACTACAGAGCTAACTATCCTATTGGTTGTCTATTTACACATTAGGTTTTCAGTTCACCTGTGCCACAGTTGAAATTAATAGCCTAACCCCTGCAGTGTATAACTGCAACTAATTCATGATAATAACAGCTTTACAAAAGAAAAAAAAAGCAGTACTTCACCAATTAAAACAAAGGCAAAAAGAAGATTGTTTCCTATTTTTATTTTATAATACATTTATGTCTTAAAACAATATCCTGCTAAAACAACAAAAGGTTAGATGAATTCGAGTTCTGTTAGAAAAGTAAACCAAACAATTAAGAGATTCCTTATTAATTTAAACTCTGAAAGTTGCCACTGACAGTGCCATAGCTGTCAAAGTTATAAAAATCTTAGGACTGGAGGTATAGCTCAGTGGGAGAGCATTTGCCTAACATGCATGAGGCTCTGGGTCCTACAGGGTACTGCAGGAATGAATGAATGAAGGAATGAAGGAATGAATAGAAATACTGAAGGAAACTTTAAGCAAAGAATCGCATAATCCAGAGCAATCATTAATCCATAATCCACATATTTCCCTAAAACTCAGAAACTTCTATTAAAATGGTAAAATACAAATCAAACTAGAGAATCAGACAGTTCAAATAAATGTCTACAACAACACCAACAATCGACTTTTATTAGGACAAAAGATGCAATCCTAAAATTGGAAGGTCATCTAGATTCTTGCTACTCAAAGTGACAAACCAGTAACACTGAAATTATGTGTTAAAAATGTGAAATCTCACCAGGCGTGGTGGCACACGCCTGTAATCCCAGTGGCTCGGGAGGCTGAGGCAGGTGGTTCGAGAGTTCAAAGCCAGCCTCAGCAAGGGCAAGGCGCTAAGCAACTCAGTGAGACCCTGTCTCTAAATAAAATACAAAATACGGCTGGGGATGTGGCTCAGAGGCATGAATCAGAATCTTCTTTTGCACATTAAAGTTTAAGATGCTGTAACCTAAAAAATTCTTTAATGTACGAAACACCTAACCACCAATTCCAGTAATCTCTGCTATTCTAACAACTTCTCAAAACTCCATATTAAAATACAGAATCTTTACTGGACACAGTGGCACACACACTTAAAATCCCAGCTACACAGAAGGCAAGTTCAAGGCCAGCCTAGGCAATTTAGTAAGAGTCTGCCTCAAAACAAAATATAAGAAAAGCTGGGGATGTAGCTCAATGATAAAGTGCTAACGGTTCAATCCTCAGTGCTAGGAAAAAAAAAAAAAAAAAAAAAAAAAACAGAATATTTAGCAAATAAACTATTTGTTGTACTCAAAGTCCATTGTCTACCATTTGCTTCATCATTTAAAGTCTCATTCAATGGACTACTGATTTGAAATTACTGGTAATAAAAGGAGTAAGAGGGCCAGAATAATACCTTTTTCATAAAAGTTTGGAAAATATTAATAGGTAAAACTGAAGTACTTAACACAACGATTTAAAATTATTTTAGCATAAGAGTTCTTTCTTCAAACAAAATCTTGTGAAGCAGCCCAGTATAGCAGAAAATAAACAAAACTGCTCTTTGGGGTTAAGAAGGCACCCAGCAGCTACCAAGGCAACTCAAGAGAACCAACCAAGCCAGGTGGGGTGGTGTTTGCTTGTTGTTCCAGTTTCTCTGGAAGTTTAAAAGCAGGATCCAGAGTATGGTCTGCTTTTAGAAAAGGTAACTACTTAAGAATCAAAAAGCAAACAGAAAAGTTGTTAACACTAATCACATTTACTGTTTACCAAAGCAAGTCCTAAAGTTTATTCAGCAGTATTTTAAGAACAACAAATTAAAATTATGTAATTATTTCTTCCTAATTTGAAGTATTTTTTAAAAAATTGGTCCAATTGATGAGGTTGGGTTTAATTAATAATGTTATCTTTGACTAAGTTATTTTAATTACTGAATACAAAGCATATGTTAAGTGTTACAAGACTATTAACAGATGAGTGGACAAAGTATTCTACTTAATTTCTTGCAAGGATAAGACAAATTCATGGAACATACCTAGTGCCATAAGAAAGGTATAATTAAAGTACAATGGAAGCAAAAGTGAACAGAAGATGTCAGAAGAGGTTTCATGAAAAGGTGACATCTAAAATAGGCCTTGAAAAGTATATAGGCATATGAATGGAAAAGATGGCCAGATGGGGGAACTAGGAAAAGTGATCTCTCAACTGAAGGAGAAATGTACATGATAAGGATTAGAAGCTGAAAAGCACTGAATATATTCAAAGACTAGCTTGAGACGGTATAAAAGTTCCCTCGTACAAGAATCATGATTTGCACCAAAAAAATGTCAATATAGCTGCATAGATATATAACAATATAAGAGGTCATTAAATATCTATTATTTGTATCCATTGATCAACAAATAAGCAAAAATAATGCAGTCTGGAAGGTACAGAGAGCACATGTAAAAACTGTTGGGAGGAAGATATGGCTGAAAAGGTTAGTTTATGATCTTACTACAAAGACCTTGAATACCACATTAAGGTTTTCAAAAGTAATGATTCAAACCATGGTAGACTACTTGCATTAGAAATACTGATCTAGCAGTTTTAAGTGGAATGAATTGGACCAGGAGGAGATTTCCAATAAAGATGTTGCAATATTTGGTCTACTGAAATAGTTTAAAAGCGAGCAAGTTTCTGTACTAAGGTTATGCATAATAGTCACAAAAGAGAAGATGCATATGAAAGCTGTAGAAGCCAAAATGAATCACAATTGTTTTTATTTCTTGGCTGGTCAAGGTACAGCAAGAAATAAAAAAGTATATTGTGGAAGTAAAATCTATTGGACATCATAGCAGGTTCTATAGAGAGGGGGGGAATAGAAAGGCAAAAATTAAACAAATGCCAAACATGTCAAGTAATCCTTTTGCACTGGTGGTGTTAACTGGTACAATAACTGTAGAAAGATGTTGGGCAATATATAAAGTCAAACTGCATGTAGCCTGTATATAAGACACTTCTAGATGTCTAACCCAGAAATGTTCCCATATAATATAAAAGGAGTTATGCTTAAGGATGTTAATTGTGGGGTGGGGATATATCTTAGTGGCAGAACACTTCCCTAGCATGCATAAGACCCTGGATTTGATTCCCAGCACCATTAAAAAAAAAAAAAAGAAAGAAAGAAAAAGAAAAAAACTGGGAAATATTAGCAAAAGAATAAGTAAACATGTTTTTATAATGAAATGCTAGGTAGCAATTAAAATTAATGAACTAGAGCTACACATATTAACATGGATGTATGTTTAATATGCCAATACAACTTGAGGGAGGTATGTGAAGGTTTTGTTTGTATTTCTGCTTATCATTTTATTTAGGACAGTACAGTTGTACAGATAACAGTAAAGTATACCTGTCAAGAGGGAGAAAATGAATTTGTCCTATGAAAGATCAATGAAACAAATCTCTGAAAAAAGCATAAGATGATAAAAATCAAAATGCATGAATAAAGTCTAAGTTTAGTGAGGAAATTTTTTCACAGAAATGGGTGGGGAGGTAGAAGGAAAAAACCAATATTACTTTTCTCCCACTTTTTATTTTGAAATAAGTATATTTTTAGAGGAAATTAAAAGAATAGTGCAATGAAGTCCCATGTACCTATCACCCAGTTTTCCCAATGGTTATACCTTATATAATGATGTAGGTTCAATAATAAAAATCAGGAAACTAATTAGAAACATGTATGTGTGAGTTCATGTAGTTCTGTCAGATGTGTCCATTCATGTAACCTACAATCTAGAACATCACCAGAAAGATCTCTCTCATGCTGTTCCTTCATAGACATACCCAAGCTCCTCTCTTTCACCAACTCTAACTTTTAAGTGTGTGTTTAGTTTTGTATTTTGGTGTTTTGTTTTTTTTTTTAAATAAACTACTGAACTACTTTTCAGAGTGGTTGTGCCACTATATATTCCCACCAGCAATGTAACACAGTCTAGTTTCTCCATATCTTTGCCAGTATTGAGTATTGTGATTATTTTTGTTATGTTTGTTTTGCTTTAGCTGTTCTGACAGGTGTTCAATGAACTGATATTTTTTCATTTGCCTGATGGCTAGTGATAATTAAACATCTTTTCATGAGCTCATTAGACATCTATATCTACTCCTTGATGAAATGTTTCTTCATGGCTTCTGCCCATTTTTCTAATTAGACTGTTTGATTTTAAGGATTAAATTTTGAGGGTTTTTTTTATATCCTAAATATGATTCCTTTTGTCAGATATGTAGTTTTCAAACATTTCCTACCAATATGTAGTTTTTCCATTCTTCATCTTAATAGGGTCTTTTGCAAAACAAATATCCATTTACTAATATTTTTTCTTTTACAAATCATGTTTTTTGTGTTACATATAAGAACTCTTCACTAAGTTTGGTCATATACATTCCCCCTTTTTCTTCCAAAAATTGTGTAGTTTTACACTTAAATCTATAATCCAAACAGGATCAGAACTGGAGAAAAAGGGAAACTGATAGATCTTTTTAACTACTTACTGAGATTAATTTGGGTATTCACTTAAAGTATTAGGTGCTTAACATGGGCACAGGATCTGGAGAGTGGAAAAAACACAAATACATACTTTTATTTCATTTTAAAAATGTTTTGATAGATTTATGAGTGTACCCAGGAAGATCTGGAGAGTGCTCTTGAAGAAGATTATATCTGCCCTAAACCTTTAAGAATAGAAAATTAGGCTACTCACAGAGGAAGGCTGTGTCAGGAAGAGGTAACACCAATGAATAAAAGCAAAAGGACTGTACATCCATTACCTACTTTAGGAAAGTATAAGTGGTTTTAAATTTGAAGAGCATTAAGAATGGGAGATTGAGGCATAATTTTAGATGTAGGCAGGGGATGGATTGTGAAAGATTTCATATGCCCTGTAAATGAGATTAATTTTGTAGTGATTGAAAGCTGGTAAAGGATTTAAGTAGGTGAATAACCTAGTTAGATTTGTGATGTCAATTAAATCGTCAATGAGGATGATGAATATGGACAAGACTAGAGGCAGAGAAACCACTGAGCCACTGTGACAGCCCAGGTAAGACATGCAAACCTACATTTAGGCATCATGAAGAGAGAAGAATGAATAGACTGGAGAAAGAGAGAGAGAAAGAAAGAGAGAGAGAGAGAGTTGGGGGGGAGAGAATCTTTACTGAAAAAGCAGATAAGAAGAGGTATGGTCTTAATGAAAGTAGAGAAGTCATGAAACAGCTATTGTGGAAAAACACTTTTATTAGCCTGTAGTTAACCAACACATGAAAAATACTAGTCTACGAAGATACTCTTTGAAGGAAGGATCAAATAAGTTGGAAATTCACAAAACACATTAGCACATTAAAAGATACTCCGAAAGTTATTAAAACAAAACCTGTTAAACTTTAACAATAATCCTATGTCTTCCAAATTTATTTAACTATGGAAACTTCTTTTCATTTAATATTCCATATAAATAATGGTCTAACCAAAGTTACTTTGGGTACCAGGGGTTTGACATACAGGCTTTCGTTAAGCTTAGAGACTTAAATGCTGGTTACGTGAAATCGCTCTGGCTTTCATTGCTCATCACTTAGGCAATCCAGTCCAACCATACTGGTTTCCTTACCATTATTGTAATATGCCAAACACAATCTCCCCTCAGTGTGCTGACATTTACTGTTTCCTTGGAAAGAGTCCCCACTCAGCTAGTTCATGCTTTGTTCCTTACTTCCTTAAGATCTTAGCTAAACTGTCATTTTATTAGAGAAGCCTTTGACAACTCTAACAAATGTTAATTTACACCCCCAGCACTCATGACACTTAATTTACTTTACTTTTCCTCATAGTCTTGGTTGCCATCTCATATATTAAATATTAACTTATTTGTCTCTTTCACCTATAGAAGGTAAGCCCTATGAATACAGTCTTTGTTTTCTTCCAGTACATTACCCTGAGTGCTTGTGTGTAAATAGTAACCTACTAATTAGTTATTGAATAATTTAGTGATCATCATTTTCCCTATATCTAGTAATTTATTCCATATTAGAGTAGATAATAGGTGAAATAATTACAAATCAACATATCAGTCTATAAGAATAGTAATTTCATATATAATATCGTTCATACTTTTCATATCCATATTCTATATAAAATCTGATCAGTTTGGGATTTTTGGTTTTGTTTTATTTTGGTTTTTGGTACTAGGGATTTAACCCAGAGGCACTCAACCACTGAGCCACATCCCCAGCCCTTTTTTATATTTTATTTAGAAACAGGGTCTCACTGAATAGGTTAGGGCCTCACTAAATTGCTGAGGCTAGCTTTGAACTTGCAATCCTCCTGCCACAGCCTCCCAAGCTGCTGGGATTACAGGTGTGGAGCCACCACACCTAGCCGGATCAGTTTTATTGTTAACAACAATAACAACAAAAATTTATTTCAGAATTTTGGAAGCTTTCTGCTCTAACTTTTCAAAATTTTCTCTTACTCAAAAACAATCATAAAAACATTGTGTGGCCAGGCACGGTGGTGCACACCTGTAATCCCAGCACTTGGGAGGCTGAGGCAGGAGGATTGTGAGTTCAAAGCCAGCTCAGCAACTTAGCGAGGCCCTAAGCAACTCCGTGAGACCCTGTCTCTAAATAAAATATAAAATAGGGCTGGGGATGTGGCTCAGTGGTGGAATGCCCCTGGGTTCAATTCCCAGTACCAAAAAAAAAAAAAAAAAGAACATTGTGTAATTTTATCTATAGAAAATGTACAGACAACATTTTAGTATAACTATTGTTACAAATTTCTCTTTAACTGTACTTCTTTAGGCACTGGCTGGCACAAGACTACAACCTGAAGTAATGAATGCAGCAACCTTCATCCTCTAAAGCAAAGTGTCATCTTCTTCAGTGCTGTAATGATTTCATTCTATAACTTTTGCAATTGTCAAGTGCTGTAGTAGATTTTAGGAGTACAATGCTTCCATTTCTAATTTTAGTGATGATGATGTTCTTCAATACATGTCAGCTATTCAACTGAACATAGATGATAACATACTCTTATAGGAACATATAATCCTCTAAAAGTGAATTCTCACTGACACGTGCAAAAAATTTTCAAAATAGCTCAATATACAACCTGCAACTATTTCTTTAAAAAAGATAAAAATCATAAGTCAACACAGTATATATAAATGTCCTTAGACTCATAACGGGGTTATGTCCCAATATACCAATTGTAAGTGGAAAATGCCATGAATAAAAAAGGCATTTGATATACCTGATCTACCAAATATCATTGCTTAGCGAGACAGTGAACCATAGTACTATTTTTTTTACATTCATGATTGCATGGACTGGAAGCTTGGACTCACTTCCAACTGCTCAGCATCAAGAGAGTATCTTACCATATATCAGTAGCCCAGGAAAAGATCAAACTTAAGTTTCTACTGAATACATGTCATTCTCACACCACTATAAAGCTGAAAAATCATAAGCAGAAGCACTGTAAATCAGGACCATTTATACTTCAATTGGTTAATATTCATAAAATATATTTATTAAGGAATAAAAATAACTTGGGCATATGTAACTTTATACTCCAAGCAATAAACCCTCCAACAAAAAATTTTCTAGTGACCAGAAAATAAAAAGCCTGAATTCTTTCCAATAAAATGATCTGGAATTGAATAGTAACTGAGAGTCTAAAATTATCCACTATCATTATGCAGGTGTCATGAATAAGTAGGTGTATTCTGTAGTATTCTAAGTTGTATTTAAAGTTAGTTTTGCCTTCAAAAATAAAGATACTTTATAAGTACAAAAAGCCGTAATCTAAAAATCATGAACTAGCTAAGTGGTCATGGTTAACTCAGCCTCTGAGCCTTGGTGACTTCTGTAAAGTAAGTGGTTGTTTTAGAATTTTTTGCATACTTTCAAGCTTTAATATTCGGTGATTATTAAACAAATATGTTTTCAAACTGTTTAAGTGTTTTTACTCCTGCAAATCAACAGAGAAATACTTCTCATACCAAGAAATCCAGGTTCCCTTAAACTCTTACTTCTTTGAAAATTAGACAATTAAACATATTTATGCTTCTTCATAATGAAACACCTCAATTTGAACTAAAATATGATGACTACTCCTTATCTACTTGAGGTGAATAAAAGCTGAGGACAATTTATTACAGCATAAAAAGGATTCTTGAAAACTAGAAGGTCACAGCCTATGAACTGAGCTGCTAGCAAAACATCTATGTGCTCCAAAGCTGCCATTTTTCTTCCTTGACAAAGACTCCATCTGCCACTGAGCCATTTACAGCCTACAAGTCAGAATATCAATGATTTCCAACCATTCTGAAAGCCTGCTTTAACCTTGACATCACCTCTGTAATACATCTACAGCAGATGATACATATCCCCAAATATGAGCATGAAGCCCATGCTTTATTCACCTGATATTTAAGCTGCCCTCTAATGTAACATTTTTATGAATACTAAGTTGCATAAGAACTTTAAATTGTATATATTTCCTACAATTCCTGTTGCTTTACTTACGCATTTTAAACCAGATATAATCAAAAAACATTAAAACCTAAATGATTGTATAAGGTTTTCAATAGTGGCTTAATAACTAATACAACAGAATTCTATCACATTTCCATTTAAAACAATCTGCTACAAAAATTATTTTTCTGAAGTGCTGAGAATCAAACCTAGGGTGCATGCTAGACAAGTGTTCTACCATTAAGCTACACCCTCACTACCCCTCTAAATTATTTTTTATAAAATATTTTATTCCCTTAGAAATTGAAAACATTAAAGCAATGAAGAAATGTTGATAAAGTTTCTAGTGTTATACTCTAGTCAGTGTTCTTAACATTGTAAACAAGTGAAACCTATTTCCCTAGCAGTAAAAATACAACCAGAGAATTTTTCAATTATGTTTTTATTTCCCACTAATTTTGTTTAACAAAGCCTTGAAAATAGACATTAACTACCAAGAACTAGTAAAAACATATCTTCCATCCCTTTTAAACAAAAGCAATATAATCCTTGGCTATTGATATCTGTACAAATCTTAATAAATTTTATTTAAAATGTTACTTTTATCTGAAAGTAATTATTCTCTACAAATAAAGAATGAATTAAGGCTTATTGATGTGTAAAATATTATGGGAAGCACAAAAGAGTAAAACAAGGCTTTTGGTCTCAAGCTAGTGAAATAATAAATTTACTCATGAAACATCTAAAAAGACAAGGTACTCCACAGTGAGAGGAAATGTTACACAAGAAAGAATTCTGGAATTAAGAGGTTAGAAGACTTAGTCTACTTACATTTCTACCCTGAACCCTTTAGATACTTTTAACTCCAGGAAACCACTTATTCAAATGTAAAGATGAGCATAAATGACATTCAAATTCTTCTCCTGCTCCAGCACTCTAATTGGATACCATGTGTTTAGATGTCAAATGATTACAGACACTACCTGACTCCAGATTTTGCACATTGTACTCCCTTTAGGCCAGTATTGAGAAGAAAATAAAATTTCAGTTGGGTCTTGGAGGATATGCACATAAATGAAAAGGCAGTGAAAATTTTCCAGAAAAGGAAAATAACAAACATACCGATAAGAAAGAAATCCACGATTTCAGATATGTTAATGTGGCAATGTTATCCACAATGAGTAAGAGGAGACATGATACTGGATACAGAGAAACTAATAAGTAAACTAATACAACTATCCAAGCATGAACTGAATAGGATAGTGATGGAAATGAAAGGAAAACAAAGGATGTAAAAGATATTGAAGAAAGATCATAGGCACTTTTAAGTTTTGATTATCTGGAGCCAGAGAAGAGACAGTAATCCAAAGTGATGCCAAGAGTTCATATCTTGATGTGGGAAATGGTGATACTGTGAAGAGAAACAAGCCTGAAATGTGATTCTCTTTATAAAACAATAAAGAGAAAGAGAGACAACATTAAAAGAAATAAAGTCACCTAATTTTCAGAAAAGAACACTGGATTTGATTAGATACTCACACCAGAGTCTCTACCTTAAACTAGCTGTTTAGTACAGACCAAGTCACTCTAAAGTTTGAGTTTTTCAAAATGAAAAAACAGGACTTAAGCATTTTAAAATTCTTTTTAGCTTTATATGAACACATTATCTGAATTTTCCCCACAAACTTGAAGTTACAATCTTTTAAAAGTCTTAATCCTGACTTAATATTTTTGTACATATGAAAAGTTGAGAAATACAAAGTTCATTATAAAAAATAAGAATGATTACTTTCACCCAACAGATATGAGAAATAATACAACTGTCACAAAACTGAAGGCAGAATCTGCAATTTCAGAATTGACTTTGCACTGCTGATCCTGTGTTAGCTGGTCATTCATTAAATATCCTTTAGTAAGAATTAGGAAGAAGCCAAAACAGGTACAATTTCCATATTTAAGCATATAAAACTTTATTGGTGAGATAAAAGTGAATGCACATAAAAACAGTAAAAAACTGCCTTTTACATACTGACCAAGCTACATACCAAGGAAATCATTACTTAACATCATTTCCAAGAAGAGGTGAATCTATACTGACCCAATCTAATTAGATCTAGTCTAGTCTAATCTGAAAACTGTGTGAAAAGAAACATATATTATGAAAGGGTTTCCTAATTTAAAAAGAGGCCACATTCGAATTAAAAGTGTTCATATTATATACTGTTAATTTCACATAATGGTTGCTCATAATTCCAAATAAAAACTTCCTATTTATTTCTATGGCATCATGTCAGATACAAAGAGGATTTTAAAAGTATGTTTTTGGAGGGATGTATAAAGCCAAGAAGGAAATCAATTTTGTTTTGCAAAACATTAAATTATAATTTAAATCATATTCTGAGAAGATTCTTACTCAAAAAATTGTTTTTAAATTAGAAAACAATTCTAATTTTCATGGAATTCTATTTTTTTATATAATTCTAATTTTTAACAAACATATAAAAGGGAAGTTAACTCATGGTAATTTACCTTCTTTCATTCAAAAGTCTGCTGATAATAAATTAAAATCATATACCAGAGTTTATTACTTTTAATTCTGCAGTCCTTGCTTACAATTAACATTATGCTCAACAAAACACAAAATGAAATTGGCAAGTTACAGATATTCAAGCATGGTAAATTCTTACTCTTCAGGAAAAAAATATTTCTATGCATTAATGAAATTTTGTCTTCAAAATCACTTATTTCATAGTAACATATAATTTTATTTGAAGAATATGGTAACAGTAAACTTTATCCAACTAAATAAGATCAATATTCCCCATGCAGGGCTGGGGTTGTAGCTCAGTGGTACAGCGCTTGCCTAGTATGTGCGATGCAATGGGTTCAATTCTCAGCACCACATATAAATAAGTAAAATAAAGGTCCACTGACAACTAAAAATTATTTTAAAAAAAATTCAGTATGCAGAACTGTCATGATAATAAAATGGATTAAATATGTTTAGTGTTAAGATACGAAAATGCAAATACAACTTCATATGATGAATTCACCTCTCTTTAAAGATATGAAATTTTCTTTCTATTATTAACATTTAACTAAAGTAAAACCAATTATTTTTCCACCTTTCACAGCAAAACCCTTGTTAAGAAGCGGTCTGGAGTTACTGCAATTATTTGTCTGATTCTTTAGCTAGTGTTAACTATAAGGTGTAAGTGGTTTATTGCTGCTACGGTGATTTGGTAATTGGTTCCCAAGTCCTCTATATTAATGCCTTATCTTTAAATGGCACATTAGAAAAAGAATACTTTAAAATAAATGAATCACAGTATATAAAAAATTATACTGTACACATATTTGTTGAGCCCATGAGCAACTAACTATAAACACATTAAAAACCCATTCAATGGAACAAATATTTCTTGTAAACAAGTTTGAGGGCTTACGTTCCAACACTGAACAGACATGGGAATAAGGTGATTTTGTCTACAAGGAGCTCACAATCTGATACTTTAAATGGAAACATCAAGAGTTTCATAACATGTTTCAAAGTGTTCATATTTTTAAACGAGGAAAGAGTGTGTTTAAATTTCCATTTTTAATAATAAAAAGATAATACATTTCTTAGTAAGAAAACAAAGAACAGGCCTCTGAAGACTATAAATGCATATCATGTGAAGCAATCAGATTAGAATACCGAATGATTGTAACACGTAGGTAAACAATGATATTAGTTGACAGGATGGTTCTGATGTTTTTACATTTTTTAATTTGTTAAAGAGTAGAAGCAGGGCTAGAGATATAGCTCAGTTGGTAGAGTGCTTGCCTCAAAAAAGCACAAGGCCCTGGGTTCAATCCCCAGCACCACAAAAAAAAAAAAAAAAAAAAAAAAAAAAAAAAAAGAGCAGAAGCATAAGGTGTACTGACAGAGAAATGAAAGGATATAAAATGACAACTCAGCATATTCACTCCAAGAAGATCTTCACTAAATTCCTCAGTTGCATTTATCCAAAGTCCATACAAAGCACATTAAGATGCCTTTATTCAAAAACCAATGTTAAAAAGAGGAAATGTAATGATAATTTTTATGTGAAAAGTCAAATGATGTAATACCTGAATGAGGACAAAATTAAACCAGTTTATTTGTTGACAGTGAAAGAACTTCAAACATAGCATATGAAAACAGCTTTTAACTTTTAAATGTTGCCATAATGTAATATTTTAATCTATGCTTAAAAAACAAAATTAAACCGTGATTTTAAAATATTACTATCATAACAGTGAAGAACTGGAAGTAACCCAAGGGTCCATTAAAAATAAACAGATAAATGTGGAAAAAACATACATACACAGGAATATTACTCAGCCTTAAAGAAATTCTGGTACAAACCTAGATGCCCTTCAACAGATGAATGGATAAAGAAAATGTGGTACATACACAAAATGGAATATTACTTAGCCTTAAAGAAGAAAAAATTATGGCATTTGCAGGTATATAGATGGAAGTAGAAAAATCATGCTAAGTGAAATAATCCAATCCCAAAAAACAAAGGCTGAATGTTTTCTCTGATAATCAGATGCTGATCCATGCTGGGGGAGAGAGGTTAGAGAAGAATGAAGGAACTTTGGATTGTGCAGAGGGGAGGGCGGGGCAGGGAAGTGCGGTGGTGATGGGAAGGATGTTAGAATGAGACAGACATTATTACCGTATATACATGTAAGATCACACTACTAGTGTGACTCAGCACCATATACAGAGGAATGAGAAGTTATGCTCCATTTGTGTACAATATGTCAAAATGTATTCTCCTGTCATGCATAACCAATTAAAACAAGTTAAAAATGAAAAAAAATTTAAAAGAAATTCTGGTACTTGTTATGTGGATGAACCTTCAGGACATTACACTAAGAGAAATAAACCAGTTGCAAAAAGATAAATTACTATATGATCCCATTTGCATGAGTTACTTAGAGTAATTAAATACATAAAAACAGAAAAATAGAATGGTGGTTGTCAGGATCAGAAGGAAAGAGGGAATGGATGCTATTGTTTGACAGGCACAGATTTTCAGTTTTACAAGATGCAAAGAATTCTGGAGATGAATGGCAGTGATGATTGCACAACAATGTAAATGTACTTAAGATCACCAGACAGGTGTTTCATTTCCCTAAGTTCAAGACTCAGTTTTATGCACTCCAAAGGATAAACTTTAGTCTTCTATTAAATGACTGAGGCACTGCTACCTGACTGTGTTAAAAGTAAAAGAGATCTGAGGATGTTAACTGGTTAAACAGACTTCTTCTTTAATTAATTTTAATAAACACTGTACATTTTTATAAAGTTTTTATATGTAGAGCTTCACTTGTACCTGTAACTGTCCCCCTTTTCCCCAGAGATACCTAAAACTGCTTAGTGCTGAGGAGTTTCAAAGATGTTAACTGTGTTTTTTC
The DNA here is from genome assembly GCA_020662805.1 of Glaucomys volans. Lineage (NCBI taxonomy): Eukaryota > Metazoa > Chordata > Mammalia > Rodentia > Sciuridae > Glaucomys > Glaucomys volans. The sequence goes on along the minus strand of JAJEJO010004494.1, from coordinate 476,965 downwards.
TTGGTTTTATCACTGTTAGCTGATTATTTATTTAGTTGTTTCAATTTGATAAATCAATTAATACTCATTTTTCCAACTTCCAGAGAGTGTTGTCAATCCTCTCCTTTTTCTTTGATTATGCCTATTTAAAAATGTTTTTCTATCAAACTAGCAGGGCCTAAGCAGTTAGCTGAGATAAACAAGTACACTAAATTAACCATTTTCATCAGAAGTCTACCGTACTCTCCTTGAATCTCACAAAGGCTTTTCTATTTGAAAATTTTCTTCTGTACGAAAATGCCAGTTTCAGGGGTAAAAATTCTGCAATTAACTTTAAAGGTTGAATATATATACAGATATGCTATCCTCACTTGAAACGATGGTGCCATTGCTGCTATTTCTCTTTTATCATATCTTTTTACACTTTCTCTATATTAAATCCTTTGTACAATGCCACACTATCCTTTTTTATTAAAAATTTATATTAACTGTTAAGAAGGAAATGACCCTTTCTCCTTCAGTTTCTTCAATTCTTTTGGCATACTCATATCCTAAATTATGTTATATCCTGACACGAGTATACTCTGCATTTATTTATAAGTTTGCACTCTCTTTAGGTCTCTGCCTAGAGTTCATACAATTTAACTTTCTAAAACTCTTCCCTTTGATTCTTGGTCTACGGATTTATAAATCACTACAAATCAAAGAATAAACAAATGCATGAATGAGTGACTGAATACAGGCATACCAAAAATTAATTAATTGAATGCACAGTTCACAATTTTTACTGAGGGAATTTTTACGAAGCAGAATCGTTGAGAGTAAACAACTTCACTTTTGACGTCTTGCTTCATGTCTCTTTTCTTAACACTATTAACCAAAGTATACAAGAACAAAGGTAATAAGACCAAGATTGGAAGTGTATAAATTGGCTGAAGAATGTCTCTCACAAAATTAACTCAGGGAAAACACACTGTGTCTTAGTGGATTTTCCACTTCTATAACAGAGGAGCACAGACTGGGTAAATTACAAAAAAATTACTTGGATCATGGTTCTGGAGGCTGGAATGTACAAGATTAAATTGTTGCATCTGATGAGGGCCTTCTGGCTGTATCACAATATGGTGAAGGCATCACATAGGGAGAGAGTATGCATGTGTTTGGGAGGGAAAACAGTGAAACTCCCCTCTTTGCAACTAAATTTCCATGTTAAAGGCCTTAATGATGAGGGCAGTGCCCCATAACATAATCACCTCTTAAAGCCTTTAATAATGTCACAATGACAATTAAATTTCAACATGAATTTTGGAGGGGACATTTAAACCATGGCACAATGGCTTATTCTTTTCTTCCATATTATTTCTATCATATGAACAGCTAGCAAGTATTTATTGAGCATTATGCTTTCTATTTCTAAATATGTCTATCACGTGTTGAACACAAAGTAGTTTTATATTCTCTGAGTGCACTACTGTAGATACATCATTGTTTCTAGTTAGAGAAACATGAATTTGAATCCCAGTATTATGGTTTGGGGGTTATCTTCCAAAAGCTCATGTCTGAGACAATGCAAGAATGTTCAGACGTGAAATGATTAGTTATGATAACTGTAACTTAATCAGTTAATTGATCCATTTGATGGATTTGTAATTTGAAAGGACTATTGTACTGAGTGGTAACTGTAGACGGGTAGGGTATAGCTGGAGGAAGTCACTGGGGTCATGCCTGTGGGGCTTATATTTTGTCCTTGGTGCCTTGCTTGCTTTTTCTTCTCAGCTGTCATAAGCTGAGCAGTCTTCTTCCACCACAGCCTTCCACCACAGCAATTGAATTAGCAGACCAGGACTCAGACCTGTGAAACCATATGCCCAAAATAAACTTTTCCTCCTCAAATCTGTTGTCAGGGATTTTGGTCATGGTGATCAAAACTGACTAACACACCTAGTTTTGAACCTTACTAATTATGTCAACTTGGAACAGTTATTGACTGACAGATTGGTACTGAGTGCTCTCCCACTGAGCTACCTCTGAGCACCGGCCTCCCTTTTCTTTTCTTTTTGAGACAGGATTTCCCTAAATTGCTGAGGTTAGCCTTGAGCTTTCAATCCTCCTGCCTCACCCTCCTGAGTTGCTAGGATTACAGAAGCGTGCTACTATACCCAGCTGGACCATAATATCAGTAAGTCTAACAAAATGATACTTGGAAACTACCACATAATTAGTCTTCATTTTAATTCTTTAGAGGGAGGGACTGAAAGGTTGAAGAAATCATAAAAGTAGATCGAATACATTTGTTGTAATAATCACTGTTGAACACTCAGGTTCACCAATTTACTGAGAAGCAACAGGTCACAAGCAAAGATAAAAAATTAATATAACTGATTATATTTACAATGGGTAAAACCATATCCTTCAAACATGGTAGGTATTCTGTTGAAATAATAAATAATTTACAGAAATTTCAAGGTTATGATTTCTTATATATTTTCTAGATTTGTATTTTTAAGAAATTAGGTGGTACAAATGTCAAAGACATTCCTGCATCATAATTCTTGTTTTATCATTTAATCACTGTATGACCTTGAGCAAGTTCCTAAATCTCTGTAAATTTCAATTAAAATTAGGAATTAGGGCCCTAGGTGTAGCTGAGTGGTAGCATGTATATTTATAATGCATAAGACCCTGGGTTCAATATCCAACATCAAAAAAAAAAAGTTATTGACAATTTAAACATACTTTTAACATTTTGCATTGCTGTTGGGGTAAAGAAAACAAAAATTCTTATTTTGGTACTGAATGGCCTACATCTTCTAGTTACTTAATTCATACCATAATCTTTGCTCTCTATATTCCAGTCACACTGGCTTTGCATTCTTTCCTTCAGCATTCTGTGTTCCCTCCCTATTTAGCTATGTAGTATACTTACTGGAGTTTTTGGTTTCTTCAGATGTCTTAAGTTATCATCTATAGTTATTTCATTTTAGCAAAAAGAACTCCCATTAGCATTTCTTATAAGGTAGGTCTACTAGTAACAAATTCCCTTTTGAAAATATATTCAAAAAGCTTAAGGAAACCACAGACAAAGAACAAAAATAAACCAGGAAAGCAATGTATAAATAAGGATATCAGCATAATAAACACAAATTCTGGAGCTTAAGAAAAAATACCGTACCTAAATAAAAATTCACTAGAGGGGTTAAAGAAGATGTGAGCAGGCAGAAAGAAAGAACCAGCCAATATGAAGAGAGGTCAACTGAGATGATCTAATATAAGGAGCAAAAAGAAAAAAAATAATAAAGAAAAGCAAACAGAATCTATGGAACCTGTGAGACACAAACAAGTGGGCCAATGTATTTGTTTTAAATGTACAGAAATGAGAAGAGACAGAGAAAGAAGCAGAATATCTGAAGAAATAATGGCTAAAAACTTCCCAAACATGAGGTAAGACAAGAATCTACATATTCTGCACAAAGTCAACAAACTCCATGTAGGATAAATTCAAAGTGATCTACACCAAGATACATTATAATTAACTGTTGAAGGCCAAACAGAGAATCTTGAAAATAGTAAGGGAGAAGAAACAAAGAATCTCCAATATTTAACAGTCAATTTCCACCTGAAATCATGAAGGCCAAAAGGCAATGTGTGGAAGACACATTAACAAGTATTAAAAAAAATCCTGCCAACTAAGAATTCCATACCTGACAAAATTATACTTGACAAATGAGAAATTAAGGTACCACTAGATTAATAAAATGCATGATATTAATGTTAAAAGCATCTAGCACCATAGCGAAAAAGAGAAGCGGTGTGGCATTAAAATAAAGATTTAGGATCCATGTCAAATATCATAATCTGAACCCAGAACTTCACTGACTGCCATGTGATTCTGGGAAAATTGCTTAACTTCTCAATAGCTTTGTTTTCCCACTTGTAAAATGAGAATAATGATGTTACCTCCTCATGAAGTTATTAGGGGGATTAAGTATGTTAAAGCAATAAACTCATGAAGGAGTTCCTGACATACAATCAAGCACTCAAATGTTGACAATTGCTTATTATTATTGTCATCATCACCATTTTTACAGAGTTCTAGAAATGCTAGTTTTCATTCCCTTGAATTTTCCATATTTCCGCGAAGCACACACCAAATACTGAGAAAGTTATGAAACAATAATTAACAATAATGAATTTTTGTTTGCTGGAAAAATGTGGATTAGCAAAATCATGACAATTTATTTTAGATGTGTTAATGATATTGGTTCAATATTCTTTCACTTCCTTTAGCAAAGTCTCTTTTATCAGAGATGCTGAGTAAAAGAAGTGACTTTTTTCCTTAAGATTGTCTCTGAGGGGCTGTGATTATAGCTCAGTGGCAGAGCACTTGCTTAGCATGTGTGCAGCACAGTTTGATTCTCAGCACCACATAAAAATAAATAAAATAAAGGTATTTTAAAAAAAAGACTGTCTGAGAGATGCTTATCCTTTATTGGGGTATGGATTTGTTCTTCTTATATAAAAATCATCCCAAAATCATATATAAAACAATTTGTAACAATTTCTTAATACCTAATACATAGTCAGTGTACACATTTCTTTATCTTGTAATATTTTAAATTTGTTCCTTTGTTTAAATTTGAACTCAGGTAAGATCCATACCTTGGAATTGGCTCACATAATTCTAAGTCTTTTTTAATCTGTGTTTCCATCTCAGCCCAATACTAATCTTTTTTTCTTTTTCTTTTTTTTTTTTTTTTTGGTGCTAGAGATTGAGTCCAGGGCCTCATGCATGCTAAGCATGCGGAATACCACTAAGCTATATCTCTAGTTCCTTCCCTTAATTCTTTTATCAAAGACACTAGGTTTTAGAGCTTCCCACAGTTTGAATGTTCCTCATTGATATCCCCCTAGTCACTTAATATGCCCTTTTATTTATTTCTTGTAAATCAGGCTTGATCGTGTTTGCTTGTTTTGCTTTCTCTGGAAGCTTCATACTATACTGCACAAAGATAGTCAATAGAATTTTATATAAGATTAGATGTGAATTTTTCACATAGTTTAAGATAACTAATGTTTTTGCTTGAGTGGCTAAGTAGATGTTGATATCATTGATCAATATAAGGGATTTATAAAGAAGGATAGGTGAGAAATTAGAAGAAACGGAGTTCCAGTTAGATATGGATATGTTGAATTAAGTTGACTGGGGGATAGCCAGATATAAATGCCATGTAGAGAGCTGGAAATAAAGGTTCTACAATCTAAAGAGAGGTCTGGGAGGCTGCAAATAGAGATCACAAGCTGAGAGGAAAGGAAGCTTAGGGAAGGCTGTAGCTATCAACAACAGTCTATAAGACCAAGTGAAGAATGTATTGGTAGTGGATAAGGAGAGGTGGTAGCACTTAAAGAAAAGGAATATGTATAGAAAAAGACATGCAGACAAAATTATCATTATCTTTGTGACTGAAAGAGTACTCTCACTATAAAAGGATGTGTGTTGGAAAGTAAAAGGAAATTAATTTATATAGATAGGACAAGGCTAAAATGGCTTTGAAATTTACAAATAGGTCACTCAATTTAAGTATGAAAGAAGATGTTGAAGAAGTCAGCAAGACAGGTGATCATTATGTTGTGGAAACATAATACAAAAATCTACCAAAACAGAAATGGAAAAGTAGAAAATATACTTGCTATATTATTCTAGAGGATTTTAATTTATGGCAGTTTTACTTCCACTTAACTGTAAAGGAATGTTTTTGCCTTTAGGCAATATTCCAAAGGTAGGAGATGGTAGCTTTACTTGCTTTCCATATTCCTTTCAGGTTCCTCCTGCCTCTCTCCTCTTCCCTGGGATCAATGCCTCTCTAACTGCCCTAAGGTCAAAAACCTACAGTTTTATAAAAGATGCACTATCTTATTCCCTAAAGCACTCTGGTTATATAACCCTACTCAGTTCCAGACTGGCATAAAATCTTCCATTCTCCCATCATCCTATTTAGGAATACCTCATTTTATTGAGACTTTGTGTTATTGCCCTTCAAAGATAACTACATTTTTCATTCCAAATTAAAGGTTTGTGGCAAAGACTTTTCCAATAGCAGAAGTTCATTTCTTGTGTCTGTGTCACATTCTGGTGTCTCTCACATTTCTAAATCTTTAATTATTATATCCATGATGGTGATCTGTGATCAGTTATGTTTGATATCACTAGTTCTGGAGCACAGTGAACTGTACAGTCAGGAAACTTCGTTTCTTTTTTCTGTATTGAGGATTGAACCCAAGGAAAGTCTATCACTGAGCTATACCTCTACCTTTTTAAAGTTTTTAATTTTGAGACAGGGTCTCCCTAAATTGCTATAGCTGACCTTGAAATTGAAACCCCCCTGCCTCAACCTCCCATGTAGCTGGGATTAGAGACATTTACCACTGTGCCAGGCAGAGACAGCAAACTTAATTGATAAATGTTATGTGTGTTCTGACTCGACTGATAGCTGTTGCCATCTTTCCCTCTCCTTGGGCATCCCTGTTCCCTGAAACACAATAATATTGAAATTAGGCCAATTAACAACCTTACTAATGTAGTGAGAGGAAGAGTCAGACATTTTTCATTTTATTTATTTATTTATTTATTTATTTATTTATTTATTTATTTGGTACTGGGGCAATATTGAACCCAGAGGCTTTTAACCACTGAACAACATACCCAGTCCTTATTTTATTTAGAGACAGGGCCTCCCTGGGTTACTTAGGGCCTCGCTAAATTGCTGAGGCTGGCTTTAAACTCAAGATCCTCATGTTTCAGCCTCCCAAGCATTTTTCATTTAAAAGCAAAAGCTAGACATGATTGAGGAAAGTATATCAAAAGCCAAGATAGTCTGAAATCTAGGCTTCCTGCACCAGTTAGCCAAGTTGTAAATGCAAAGGAAAAGTTCTTGAATGAAATTAAAGTGCTACACCAGTGAACACATAAATAATAGGATAGTAAAACAGCCTTGATAGATCAAACCAGTCACAACATTCCCATAAACCAAAGCCTAATCCAGAGCAAGGCCCTAATTGTAATCAAACAGGGGTGAGGAAGCTGCAGAAGAAAAGTTTGAAGCTAGCAGAGGTTGGTTCATGAGGTTTAAGGAAAACCCATCTCCATAATACAAAAGTACAAGATGAAGCAGCAAGTACTTATATAGAAACTACAAAAAGTTACCCAGACAGTATAGCTAAGATGACTGAAAGTGACTACACTAAATAGATTTTCAATGCAGATGAAACAGACTTACATCAGAAGAAGATGCCACCTAAAACTTTCATAGATAAAAAATGTCAGCGTCTAGCTAAAAAGCTCCAAAGGACAGGCTCTTTTGTTAGGGATTAATCCATAACGTTAAAACCAATGCACATTTACCATTCTGAAAATCCTAGGGCCCTGAAGAATTATACTAAATCTGCTTTGCCTGTGCTCAATAAATAGAACAATAATGCCTAGATGAGAGTACATCTGTTTATAAAACAGTTTACTGAATATTTTAAGCCCACTGTTGAAACCTACTGTTCAGAAAAAAAATTCTTTTCAAAATGTTACTGATTGTTGACATTGGTCACCCAATTGCTCTGATGAAGATATACAATGAGATTAATGTTGTTTTCATGCCTGCCAATACAAACATCCATTCTGTGACCCACGGATCAATGATGCACTGATTTCATACTGCTATACCTGCTACAGACATTGATTCCACTGATAGAGATTTGGGCAAAGTAAATTAAAAGCCTTCTGGTTAGGTTTTTCTATGTCATGAAGAACATTCATGATTCACGGGAGGAGGTCAAACTTCAACAGTAACAGGAGTCTGGGAAGAAGTTGGTGCCAACACTCATTGATGACTTTGAAGGGTTCAAGATTTCAGTGGAGGCTGGGCATGGTGGCACACACTTGTAATCCCGGCATCTCAGAAGGCTGAGACAGGAGGATCCCAAGTTCAAACCCAGCCTCAGCAACTAAGTAAGGCCCTAAGCAATTCAGTGAGACCCTATCTCTAAGTAAAATACAAAAAGATGGTGAAGCTGGGGATGTGGCTTAGTGGGTAAGTGCTCCTGGGTTGAATCCCTAGTACCAAAAAAGAAAAAAAAAAAATCCATAGAGGAAGTAAATGCAGTAGAAATAGTAGAACTAAAATTAGAAGTAGAACCTAAAGAAATGACTGAATTGCTGTAATCTCATAATAAAACAGAATCTACTCAGGGTAAAGAGGTTGTTAACATTGTTGAAATGACAACAAAGAACAGTTGCTAGATCAGTGGCAGGGTTTGAGACAACTGATTCCGATTTTTTTTTTTTTTTTTGGTACCAGGTATTGAACTCAGGGGCATTCAGCCACTGAGCCACATTCCCAGACCTATTTTGTATTTTATTTAGAGGCAGAGTCTCATTGAGTTGCTTAGTGCCTTTGAACTCATGATCCTCCTGCCTCAGCCTCCCCAGCCACTGCATTAACTCTAATTTTGAAAGAAGTTTGACGTGGTGAAAATTCTATCAACAGCATCAAATGTGACAGAGAAATCTTTTGTGAAAAGAAGAATCAATGCAACAAACTTCTAAGAAACTGACACAGCCATTCCAAACTTCAGCAATTACCACCCTGATCAGCGAGCAGCCATTAACACTGAGACAAAACCCCTATCAGCAAAAAAGATTATAATCCAATGAAGATACAGACGATCATTAGCATTTTTTAATAATAAAGTTTTTGTTTTGTTTTGTTTTGTTGTGGTGCTGAAGATTGAGCCAAAAGTCTGGCAATAGTGCTTTACCACTGAGCAATAACCCCAGTCCCAATGAAGTATTTTAAAATTAAGGTATGTACATTTTCTTAGACATGTAGTATAAACATAACTTTTTATGCACTGGAATGCAAAAAATTCATGTGACTTGCTTTATTGTGCTATTTGCTTTATTTCAGTGGTGTAGAACAGAACCCTTAAATATATACAAGGTATATCTATAATACTTAGCTTAGAGAAAAACAAGTTGATTATCTAATTAAGGTAATTCATATACTGTAAGTGATCAAAATTCTAGGGCATATTTAATTTTACAAAAAGGAATTCTTTAACTCATATGAATTAAAACTGTTAAAATATGTACTCTTGGGCTGGGGTTGTGGCTCAGTGGTACAGCGCTTGCCTAGCGTGTGTGAGGCATTGGGTTCGATTCTCAGCACCACATATAAATAAGTAAAATAAAGGGCCAGTGACAACTAAAAAGAATTTAAGATATACATATATATATATATACATATATATATATACGTGTGTGTATATATATATGTATATATACTATATATGTATATGTGCGTATACACACACACACACACAGTCCAGCTAGGGCTGTGCTTCAGTGGTAATATACTTGTTTAGTATATGTGAAGCTCTGGGTTCAATCTCCAGCACTACAAAAAGAAAACAAAAACAAATGTTATACACATGAACATACTCACACATCTACATACATGCTCTGTCTTCTATACATTTGTTCATTCCAGCTTATCTGGGTAAATTACTAACATTAATAGGAGGCAAAAATATCTGTTAAGTCTCTTTATATCACATTTAACAAAGGTAAGTTTTTTGAATAAAATATCTGCTGGACCACTACTAAGTACAAAGTATAGTGACACTCTAATAAGACTGCAAGAATGAATAAAATATAATTGGTGTCTTTATTAGATTGTAAGGAGTTTATAATCTAATACAGGGAACAGAAGAACAGATAACTCATACATATAAGGCATCTAAGGAACTCTATAATAATGTTTCTGAAACTTAGGTTACCTTATGAAAACTTCATAAACAGAGAAAAAGGTCTTGTGGGTGCCTGTATTGACTTAAATTAGTTATTATATTACTGAAATGTAGAAAAATGAAACCATGTAATATAGAAAATTAAGGTTTGTTTCCAGACATCATTTAAATACCAAAACAAATATACAAAACAAATAAGTAAAATAAAGGTCCAGTGACAACTAAAAAAAATTTAAAAAATATATATATATAAAAATATATATATGTTAAAATATATATATAATCTATAAAACTAACAGATTTCAAATTAGTATCATATGTTATTTTGCTAATGTGAATCGTATTAAATATGAAAGTGTTACTGACTACTACTTTGTCATTATTTTCCAATTGCATTTGGGTTTGACATAGCTATAGTCTTGTGTGCCTTGAATGTTTTTAGATCCCCACCATTTCTTTCTCTAACTACAATACTTTGATTTAGCTCAATCTATTTTTGCCTTTTTCTCAATAGACAGAAATAATAAAACAAAATATGCCTAAAAATGCTTAGTAATTGGTTATAAGGTGGGCATCCTAGATTATCCAAGAATATGTTTATATTAACACTGAAATTTTAAAATTCTTACAGAAACTCTCTTTTCCACTGATGAGAATATATTTACACACTCGAGTTCAAGAACCCCAGTGTTGAATATTGCTAGAACAGAAATAACAAATACTAGGAAGGCAGAAAATGGTTGAGAAATTACTTCTAACTTTGTGGATCCAGAGGTTTTATGGAGTATTTGAAATGAATTGTGGCATTTGAATTTACTGTCAAAGATAGACAGTGTCTGAAATTTCCTTTCCATGAAACTGACACTGAAAACATAAAGCTACTAGGGTAAAACAAAGACACACAGGGATATTCAGTAGTAAGGGCAATGAAGACACAAGCCATGAATTTCATGAACAAAAGTTGAGGGGTTTCTTTTGAGGAGAAAGGAAATCAAAGAATATAACTGCAAGTGTTAGATATGGTATTCTTTGCACACTGCTAAGATTATACCTACTCCCTTGCATTGTGATAGAAATATTCTTATCAATGTAATTTTTAAAAATGCACTAAAAATGTACTCATTCCAGATGCAGTGGCACACACCTATAATTATAGCTGCGTGGGAGGCTGAAGAGAAGGCCTGCAAGTTTGGAGAAGCCTGGGCTAGTTGGCAAGACCCTGTCTTAAAATGAAAAAGAAAAAAAAAAAAACCCTGGGGATGTAGCTCAGTGGCCTAGCATGTGTGAGGTCCAGGTTCAATGCCCAGTGCCAAAAGGAAGAAAGAAGAAAAGAAAGAAAAAGAATGTATTCACATAAGGAAGCATCACATTAAAAAAGCATTACAGTTTTTTAAAAATATTTTTTAGATGTCCACAGACCTTTATTTTATTCGTTTATTTATATGTGGTGCTGAGACTTGAACCCAGTGCCTCACACATACTAGGCAAGTGCCCTACCACTGAGCCATGCTTCGGTAAACTTTTGATGCTATACAACAATGATAAAAAAGTTTTCATTTTTGTCAAAATCCTTTCTTTTCCAGTTTTTTTTGTATATTTATAGAAAAAGAGCAAAAAGATCAGTTATCCCACAGAACAGTGTACAACACTGATTTTCCCATCTCTAAATTTCTGTAGACCACACTTGTATTTTATCCAGTCCTTGACAAATACTTCTATAAATGTACATCTCACAGCAGACGTGTAAAGTGTACACTGAGGTTCTACAAAGTATGAGAATGATTTACGAGCCAGAATAAATTTCATATAACCTTAATTTAGAAAATATTCTCCTCTATAAGCGTCTATGTATGTGCGAGACTCTGCTGATTACAATAAGAAACCATCAAAGTAGAGCTGGATTTTCTTTTATATCCTCTCATGATTCATAATTATTCCTGGTCCTGTTAACAGTTCTTTTCTAGACATATACATTACATAGGAAATTATTTAGGATTTCAGATAATAAAATCATATGATTGTGTAGCATTATACACTTTCACACATTCAAAGGAAGTTTAATTTCTTTTCTGCCCCATGGGATCAATTATATCAGAGATCACTCATATATAAAATATAACATGAGCTAAAGCTCTATTATTCATTAGAGGAGACAAAGTAGGGGTATATTGAAGATTTCTTTTATCCAACTAAACATTTTAGGAATAGCAATGTAAAATAAATCTATATGAAGGAATTAAAATGGTTGCTACATAGTAATTTTGAAGCTATTGTTCAAAAAATTCAAAAACAAAACATTTAAGACATATTTTATAACTTCACTAACATTTTAATCTTTTTAGACTTATTGGTTTCCATAAAATACAGAAATGTCTATGCAGACTTTTACTTTGGGCTTAGTCACTGTTGCTATATTTTGCCAAAGGTATTTAAAAATTGACTATAACTCCACATTGGGTATCAGAACAGTGGAAAAATAAAGGTCAGCTAATATAGAGTAGACTTGTTCTAAAAATGATTGACTTTTGTACTTTTCAAGTAATGACCTAACTTCCACAGAGAACACACTGGGAAAGACACTTAACCTTGGCAAGTCTCAGTTTAGTCACCTATAAAAGTAATATGTCTTCATTGTTAAAGGTTCAAACAGAAAGCATGGAGCATCTTAAGAACCAGTGAATAAATAAATGTTAGCTTTGTTCTTCCTTCCTCAACACTTGTATCAAAATAATTCCTAAAAATACTTAATGGAAAAAACATGAATAATATTAAAATTATTAATATTATAAGAAAACATCACTAAGCAACTAGTACTTCCCAAATATCTTAGTTTATTAGGGGAAAAAGCAAGGGTGTGTACCTCCTTCCCTTAAGGATACTTTCTGAACATTGCACACACTACTTCTGCTTATATAACTCTAGTCAAAACTTAGTGACATAACATCTAGCTCTAAGAGACTGAAATGATGTTTTTACTCCAGATTGATACACTGGGGAAAATCAGAAGTGGCGGGGGGAGTCAACAGTATAGGGCAATTATCAGTTATTGTCACACCTGGTTGTATCGTATCTGTGGTAGGTAACTAGCATATTAAATACACAATCTAACATGGGTATCCTAATGGTGGGTACACTAGTAATTATTTCTAAATCTCAATTATTAAGCTAAATATTTGTATTGACATAGAAAGACATTAAAAATTTATAAAATCTTTACAAAATTAAGGTAATATTCATAATAAAATTACCATGGAGAAAGGGAGTTTTAATAAAAACATAAAAGACCACTATAATTATAAAGATACTTTTGTAACAGATTATTAAGGATATAGCAAAATAAGAAAATTTTTAAAATAAAATTACCACAATAGGCACTATAGTAATGATATTACATATAAACAAAACTGCATGTAAATAAATTATATTCATACTTTTAGAGAAAAAGGATTTGAAGAGATTTAAGAAGAAAAGTCTATGAATTACTTTATTATGCTTTCTAATAAATGCTGTTCAGAGACTTTAAATGAAATAAGAAATGATCACAAAACAGAATAGTAAAAATTTTAGCAGGATAAAGCAAAATCAGTTGAGTCTAAGTTCTTAAATTATACAATTTTAGGCAAGTGATGATGGTATGATAAAAATCAAAAGAATTGAGTATGTGTCATCCTCTGTAGTAAGAGCTTTATGAACTTTATTTCATTTAATAGTCACAACACTCCTGAGGTACAAATATATCCCTTTTTTAGAAAAGAAAAAGTCTGAACCTCAGACTAAAATTGACACAGTAGCTGGGACTAGAGGCATGCACCACCACACCTGGCTCCAATTAAAAAATTTTAATATTTTTGTAGATTGTGATATAGAGGAAAAATAATAGAAATTCTCCTAACTTCCGAAAATTGAGAAAAAAAAATTTGTATATGATAGAATACATAAATACCCCCTACAGCTCCAGCTCTGTAACAATCTATAATATTATCCTTTCTAACCACAATATTCTACCCTTAGTTCTTAGTATGTCATCTCATTATCATAACTTATCTCTGACTAGTTCCCTAGTTCCATTTTCTTTGAATAAATAAGCCCTTTCCTGGAATCATTTTTCTTTAGATCCAAGATCAACATTTGAACTTCTCTCATTAGCGCCCTCAACCTTAATCTATGTTGAAATTTACCCTCTTTCCTTAACTCAAGGGGCTGGAGAAAGCCTCACAACCCTGCCACTAGTACAAAAATAAAGGTTTCTAATATCAGTCACTTATAAAACCCTCAAATGAACACTTCCTAGACTTTAACTTATTTAATGTCTGATAATACTGAACATCATGTCTCTTCTCTGAATTCTTGGATTTCGAACACCTGCAATGAAATACTTTCCTCAGTTTATCCTAAAAATAAACTGCAGGAGCCAGCATTTTTAAATTGGGAAAAAAAAAAAAACCCTTTTCATCTAATGATAATTTAAACATCTTTGATCGTTAAGCACTAGATGCTAAACAGAAGGTTTCTACACAAATATGTTAACATTTTGTTGTAAAATATTCATTAGGACAATGAAATTTGAATAAGAAAAAACAAAGGCTAGAGGTATGGCTCAGAAGTAAGAGTACTTGTTTTCTGGGTTTGATCCCAACCCAGCCTATCACATAACAAGCAAAGAGCTACAAACCAGAGAAAGTCAAAACGTCCCCTTAACAAAATAAATGAACATGCCACAAACATCAATGAACAAAATATGACAGAGCCTTTAAAAATATCTCAAAAGTTCTCTCTAATCCTGCAAAATATTAAATTTAATAAAAGTTTTCAAAAGAAATATTTGAACATAAATACAAAGATCATCTATATGTGGATTTACACTTCTGAAAATTATTTCCATACTTAGTGAAAAATTAAAACAGGGTTAAAGAAGTAGGTACACTGAGTACATAATTTACTCAAAACTTATTTTTCCTATTATAAAAGAAGATTTTTCAGAGATGCTGTAAAATCTCATATCTGTAATTCAGAATTTACTAGTTAGAATTCTATAATAGGACTGAGGTCACAGCTCAGTGGTACAGTAGGTGCGCCATAAGCTCAAGGCCCTGTATTCAATTCCTAGCATTAAAACATAATAAATAAATAAATTTTTTATAAAAAGGAATTTTATAGTAATGTGGATATAGGCCTTGGAAAAAATTTATTTTTAGGTAACATATTTCCTTACACACAATAAAGAACACTTTTAAATAAAATTAAAAGGAAAAGTATCAGCTACCTAAGAGAACTATCCTTTATCAAACCACTCTTTATTAGGGAAATGCTTTATAAATCATAATATCAATGAAAACCATAAGCAAGAAGCCTAAGAATTCTTTCAAGGCCATGTTTCCATAATTATTTTTACTAACATGACAGTCTCAAGCAATTTTATTTTTGTATCTTTTTCCTAATATAGAATCACCTTACATTTTGCCACATTTTATAAAAAATGAAAGCTAAAAGAGATGATGTTAGAGTATGATTCACACTGAACTATTCTAATATAATTAGGAATGTAACTTCAATTATATTTTTAAATAATTTTTATTTTAAATTTTTAAAAATTCTTTAACGCAATATTATTGAAGTATTTATTTAGAAGTATGAAATCATTGAAAATGTAAACATTCAACTGGCTGGTGAAAGAAATAATAATTTCAAGTTGTATATATCTTCTAATTCAATTCTTATTCGCAGAAAAACAATATCATCCTTAAAAGCCAAACAATCATTTTTGGCCTTACTGTGATCAGCGTGGTCAATCTTGTGACATCACTGTTGAGTAACCTGCAACAGGAAGACAGAATTAGCAAAAAGTCGTATCACATTTGAGTAAGTAAGTTATTTCAGAAACTAAAAAGTTTGTTTAGAATTTCAGTCTTTTCTTGATGCTGTACATCATAGTTAAGTTAGTCTAAAAATCAGGAAGCATAACTGGCATAACCCGAAATAAGCATAAAATGCCTGGGGTTTACTTATAGATCAGTATTTATTATAGAATAGCATGTTATATTTTTGTTTATAATCAGTGACTCCCTGGGGTGAACACGATATATTTAAAAATAAGCTACAGTGTATTTGGGTTACAGATTATATTTATTTTCAAGTATTACTAAGAAGAGAATTACTCTGTCTTAAGTATATCACAAATGGAAGATGGGTATTGTTTGTAAATACATTTATCTCTATGATTAGCTAGTCAATCTTGAACCAAAATGTCATATACTTAATATAGGAGAAACTGGCACATGCTAATCCTTATTAATAAATCAAAGATTGAAAATATAATTGAGAATGATCCAGTATAAAATATAAACCCAGAGGAGTTATAAATTAAACTATTTTCTTAGTTATTAATGACTCCCAGTTTATCCCTGTAAAATTTGGACTTTTAGAAATTTCTTTATTAATAAGGCTTAATTTAAGATAAGCTCTTAAATGTTTATTTAAAAAAGAACACGTTGTCCAGCTCAATGGTGCAAAGCCTATAACCAACCCCAACTACTCAGGAGGCTGAAGAAGGAAAGACTACAAGTTTGAGGCCAACCTAGTAATCAAAATAAAATTTTAAAAAAACTGAGGATATAGCTTAATGGTAGAGCATTTGTCACAGTATGCAAGAGGACCTGGGTTCAATCCTTAGTATTGCAAAAAATAAAGTAATACATTATCAGTGTTATGGTTCATAATGGACTTTCATGTTTTATTTCATTAAATCCTCAGAATAATTCCTTCAAAGAATCAGAAAAGAAATAATTACATTTCAGGAAAAGAGATTTTAGTAAGAATTTATGACTTGACTAAGGACACAAAACTGAGTTTTTCTTGGTTCCTTTTGTACCTTGTACTTTTACCCAATTCATCTGCTACCTATTTTTCCTCACTCCTTATTTCCAAAACACTTATTACTGCTAGTTATCCTATACTAGTTCAAAATATTGCTCTCCTATGTTACCATTATAGCTTCTCTACTTTATTTATTTATTTATGGCACCGGGGATTGAATTCAGGAGCGCTTAACATCCCCAGCCCTTTTTATTTTTTATTTTGAGACAGGGTCTTGCTCAGTCACCTGGGGCCTTGATAAATTTCTGAGCCTGGCTTTGACCTTTCAATCCTCCTGCCTCAGCCTCCCCGTCTCTGGGATTACAGGTGTGTACATCGACACCTAGCCCCATTTCTGTTCTTAATGCAAGCATAAAAATCCAATCACATCACTCTCTCAGACTTCACAATGGTGGGTGTGTGTGTATGTGTGTGGTGTTTGTTTTTGGTGTTTTTGTTTTGTTTGTGTTGCTGAGGATTGAACTCGGAGCCTCACATGTGCTAGACAAACTCTCTACCACTGAGCTATAGATCCCCAGCTACAAAACTACATAATGGCTTTACCCTCACTTAGAATAAACCTCATAATATTTACTCTGGCTTATCAGGCTCTTTATTAGCTGGATGCCTGATTACATCTCCTATCACTCTCTCCATAGTGCATGTAAGTCAAAATGATAATTCCCAAACATACCAAACTTGTCCCATTTCAGGGCCTTGACACTTGCTATTCCTTCTTCTTGGTGCAAATATTATTGATATCTTTAGAAAACTAATTCTGTCACTTCAACCAAGTCTTAAAACAAATGCCACCACCTCAATATTTCCTTTACCACTACACACTGTTAGCTATAAGTTCTGCGAGGAAAGATCAGAGGAGTATTACTTTAGTACCTGGGACCCAACAACTACTCAGTTGATTAGTTGCTGAATGAGTGAACAGGTGCTTAGAATTACCCCTGCATCTAGCACTATGCCCAGAGCTATAGAGGCCTCAAAGTATAAATAAAAACACAATATTTACTATCTATTCAAGGAAAAAAAGCTGTAACAACTTGGTGTACTTTTTTTTTTTCTCAGTACTGGAGAATGAAACTAAAGGCTCAAGCATGCTAGGAAAGTGCTCTACCACTGAGTTACATTATTTTTAGTTTTTAGTTTTGAGATAGGGTCAAGTTTCCCAGGTTAGCCTCAAACATGAGATCCTCCTGCCTCAGCCTCCCAAGTAGCTGGGATTAGAGCCATGCTCCACCACATACTGACAACCTAGTGTACATTTTTAAAAGTCACTGCAGGAAGAGTTTAGGAAACTCAAAAATATTAAAAAGGCAGGAGGTGGTTGGAAAGTGGGGATGTTGAATTATAAATATAAGATAATGAGGCCCTGAATAGTTAAGATGAAGAATTGCAGATGGAGTAGGAAATCGAAGACATATCATAAATGATGGAAACAAGACCTCATGCTACATGAAGTATTAGGAACTAGGACAGCAAAGAATGAAAGATTATGTCTAAGATTCTAACACAATGAAAGAACCTGAAGCGAAATGGAAGAGTGACTTGTTTTGAACAGTAAGGTTGGTGTTACCATATGCCAGTCAAATGGAGATGCTTCCCCAAGCAGGTAGAAATTTAGAATAACCCAATATTTGAAAATAAGTCATGAAGACTATGGTTTAAGCCAAGAGTATGGGCAAGTTCACCAAGATACAGAAAAATAGAATATCCAGCAAAATTTGGAGGATACTTATAATTAAGAGAAGTGGCATCACAGGGATTTTTCAGTCTAAAAAGTAGGAAAGTAGAAAATAACACTAATCAAAAGAAGAGGAAAGATTTCCAAAGAGAATTTGTTAAGTAGCTTTAAATGATGTAGAAAGGAGTCAGAGAAGATAAGCCTACAAAAATCTTCTCTAAACTAACGTATAACAAATCAGAAGATGGCTAAGAAGGTGAAACACATTACTGAACTTTCTATATCCAAAGAACTGCCTTCAAGGACTACTTACTTGTCTAGCATCATGCCCTTCATTTTTATCTATACAAAAAGAGTCTTGTAATGAGTAAAGAGTCAGTTCAAGAAGTCTTGTCAGGGTTGGGGTTGTAGCTAAGTGGTAGAGTGCTTGTCTAGCACGTGTGAGGCATTGGGTTCAGTCCTCAGCACCACATAATAAATAAATAAAAGTATTGTGTCCGTTACAACTAAAAGTATTTTTTTAAAGTCTTGTGAAAGAAATGACTTTCTATGAAACTCTACAATTCAAAAACAGTATTAAAAATTCTGTTGTCACATTCAAACAACATTTATAACTGAATATAAAGACAAATGCTCCATTTTCCTTTTGATTTAAAAAAAATAGGACAATTAAGACTAAGTCTAGAGTTAAAAATACTTTACTTAAAGCCCTAAAGCTCATAGTATAAAAAAACAGTAAAGGCATTCCTTCCTTATGGTAGCAATTTTACACATGACTTACTGGGTACTTGTAATTGCATGAGGAAAAAAATTTTGATGAAACTGAAATAACTCTAGAGGATAAAGCCAGATAAATATTAGAGCTTCTCATAAAATTCCTAAGTGGTTTTTACAAATAAAAGGTAATTTTCTAAAATCATGTTAAAACCAGGAAACATATTCAAATTACATATAAAAATAATATTACATTTTATGTAAACATCTAATATATTGGTTATATACTCTCTCTCTACAAGTCAGCATTTCAGTATATACACACAGAATCTCAACTATATTTACCCACAGAAAACCCCTACCAAAGTTTCCCACCTACAAATTTAGGAAAATAATTTTAAATTATGCTATTCAATCCTAGATATTTTTCCAGCAATTAGCATGTACTATCTTTAATTTTACTCTTACTTTACCCACAAACAGAGAAAGTCTTTATGTAATCCATTTTAGTATACTCAAGTCTTAACCTTTACTTGACAGCTCTGTAAGTACCCATTTGTACAAAGCAAGAATATTTATCTCCATCTAACCCACTGAAAAGACTGAAAGAAATGAATACTTCTGTTTTTCTCACTATTCAATATTAACATGGGAAAACGCTCATTAGTCCCAAAATTCATTTAAAGTAATAATCACTGTATTTGCTATGTTCTAGGCTCTTTTTAAGGTGTGGTTATAAAAAGATAAATAAAAAACAGGGATGGGAGTGTAGTTCAGTGGGTGGAGTGCTTGTCTAGCATATGCAAAGCCCTTGGGTTCAATCTCCAACACCACAAAACATTTTTTAAGATAATTTTCAAAACTTACATATGAAAAATAACTTCACAAATCATATGCTATTTGTAGGGTGTGTAAAATATTGTAATCTTGGATTATAACATGAAAAAACATCACAGACTCCCCTCAGTTTTTTGGTGCTGGGATTGAACCTAGGGTCTCATTATATATGCTAAACAAGCTAGACCCCCAGCCTCATTGAATTTTGCTGCTGCTGCTGCTGCTTTATTTTTATTTTTAATTTTCCCTTCCCTGTGATGCTGGGGATTAAACCCAGGGTCACCATGCCACTGAGCTATAACCCAAGTTCTTTTTATTTTTTATTCTAAGTTGCCCAGACTGGCCTCAAACTTGTGATCCTCACAAATCAGCCTCCCAAGTCACTGATATTGCAGGTGTGCACCACCACGCCCAGCTACAGCACACTTTTAATAAGACTAATGTGAATAAGGAACTGACTTTTAAATATGTAGTATTTTAATTTAACAGTTACTCATGGCTACCATATTTATGGTACAACTATGCACTTTTCTTTTTCTTTCAGTGCTGGGGACTGGCCTTTAGGCATGCTGGGCAAATGCTCTGACCATTGAGCTATACCCCTCAAGCCCCACAACTATGCATTTCTCAAACAATACCAGTACTGAACTGTAAAATGATATTTTTAAATATTTGAAACTGTGGGCTGGGGTTTTGACTCAGTGATTGCGGGCTTGCCTATCATGCACAAGGCACTGGGTTCGAGGCTTAGCATTGCATATAAATAAATAAAATACAGGTCCATCAGCAACTAAAAAATAAATTTTTTTTAAAATTTGGAAATTTATTTTCTAGAGGTTGGGGCATAGCTGGTAGAGTATGTATATATGTGTAAGGCATTAAGTTCAACCCCCAGCACCACCAAGAAACAAATAAATAAATGAGAATTATCTCTATTTTTAACAACTGGAGGGTGGAGGGAACAGCCTCAGCTCTGGTAGAATATATTCATTTCAGTAAAGTTCCAAATTTGGAGATGAATTTTTATCTTCAAATTACTTCCAGGTTTATGTTTGGCAGGAAAAAAAAAAGGTTATTTTGCCATAGAAAATGGCAAAATTTAATTGTGCTTATGTGCTGAATTTTGCAGAATTGAGTTTTATACCTCCTCTCCAGGTTGCATCACTATTGCCTGGTATTTAAACTTCAATTTGCTTTACTTTGTTCAGCTGTGTAAATATGTTTTAACTTCATTTACTGATGTAACTAAAACCTCAGCTGAACACAGAAAAAAAAGTATATTTTATTAACAATTTTAATATTCTTGATCATTGGAAACTTCATTTGCTAGCAATTATTTTCCCTTTCTTATTTAATGTTTTAAGGAAAAAAAGATGAGCAGCTTTAACAGCAAGACAGTTTTAACTAAGCATTTAACATGGTACATAAAAAAGAAGCCTACTATCTCAGTTTAAAGTAAGCATAAAAATATTAGATATTGGGACTTAGGGGTATCTAAGTGGTAGTAGCTCAGTGGTAGAGTTAAGTACCTGTGAGGCCCAGTGCTCAATCCCAGCACCAAAATAAGTAAATAAACTAAAATAAAAAATAGAAGATATTATAAAACATAAATAGAAATTTTGTTAATACTATACCAAGCAGTTTTACCAAGTTAGAAATGCACCAATTTAAATACAATGCAACCAAGTAGCAGATAATTTCCTAAGCTATACAAACATTGATTATGTTGGTACCCCAGCTAAAAGTTGTTTACTAATTTCATGAGAAAACTTCAGACAAAATATATTTAAAAGAGTTCTTTGCGGAGCTGGGGATGTGGCTCAGTGGTAGAGCGCTTGCCTCACACAAGAGGCACTGGGTTTGATCCTCAGCACCACATAAAAAAATAAATAAAATAAAGATATTTTAAAAAAGAGTTCTTTGAGCAAAAAGTGATTCATGAAGAAAGTTGTACTCAGAACCAGAAGAGGTTCAAACACTCCATTGAAGCAAACTGTATAGGCCAAAAGTGAAAGACAATACATTTGATCACTGGAGTGGAAAATCCTTAGAATGTAGTTGGCAGTGTCAGGCAAGTAAAATCTCAAGTTTTATTCTACTGTTTACATTTGAGCTTTCATTTGCTAGATAGTAATTTAAAAGTGCTAAATTTTTAATTCATCCAAGCTATAGAAAGGAAGGAAGATAGGTAGGTTGAATAGTTATGGATTCCAATTCCAAGCATTATTTTGGTGCATCGCACTCACTAAATACTTCCTGTCCTTAAGTTTTAACCGTAGGTCTAGGCAGGGTACATAGTAAAGCATCAGATGGGCAGATGGGTTTCCTTTTTAATGTTCACAGAGGCAACCAAGGCAATGGTTCCAGTGATTCCTACTACTTCAAATTACTCCCGGCTAAGACACAATGAAACTGATGAAAGGAAATAGAGCCTGCACTCTTAAAACTGACAACTAACTCTCTCATACAGTTAAATAAAGTGCTCACTCACCTGTACAACTGACAGACACCAAAAGCCTTCAAAGCTATCAATTTGTAATTTTAACCATTTACAATTTTTATCAAGAAAAGCAAGATGGTCAATGTCACAGTTCTATATAATGGATACTATTTGGCTTTGGTGATTTCACAGGCTTTCTGGGAGGATGAGCACCTCTAATTGAATATTCACTGTTGGAAATAATTGAGAAGCCCACTATTTAGACTAAAGGTACTCAAAATCACCATTCCACTGTTTCCCAACAAATGTCTAGGAATAATTAGATGGCTGTTTCTCAATTTTAAAACCTCTTTGTCACATCACAACCTAAAAATCTAAAATCTTTTAAAAATTCTTTTTCAGTTGTTGATGGACCTTAATTTATTCACTTATTTACATGTGATGCTGAGAATCAAACCCAGTGGGGCAAGCACTCTAACTCTGAGTCACAACCCCAGCCCCTAAAATCTTAATATTTTCTTCCAAAAGAAAGCTGCCTTAGGTACTAAGCAAAACCAAGAGCAAAAACAAAAAGCATATGCAATCTTTTAAAACTTTTTAAAAAATTTTTTTAGTTGTCAATGGACCTTTATTGTATTTATTTATATGCAGTGCTGAGAATCAAACCCAGGGCCTATACATGCTAGACAAGCACTCCATCACTAAGCCACAACCCCAGCCCTCTCTTTAAAACTTTAAAGAGATGATTTATCAGATTCCAATTATTTGTCATTGGATATAATAAAAATATATTTGGTATCTGCAGTCATTCTTGGCACAGAACTCCGAAAACAGTTGAAATTTCCTGAGAAATAGGAGTGTCTACAGTTATTCATAAGAAGCCTTTTAAAATCACACCTGAATTTATGCTAATGAGGTGACTAGAGGTGGCCATTCCTAAAACAGCTTTAGGATAGGGCCAATCAATAGAAAGAAGTAATGAAAAGGTTGTAACTTTTAGTCCCACCCACTATTTTAAGGGGGATCAGGAGAGGGACTAGAGATTAGATGCTATAAAAACCAGGGAAGAGCAAAATTTGATCAGTTCCCAGGTTGATGCCCAAATCCACACGTTAGGAGAGTGGCTCACCCCAATTCCATGAAGAAAGAAGTCCTTGCGCTTGGGATCCTTCTGGACTTTAATCCTAAGTACTTAATCTGGGTATTCATTAGAATCCCTTATAATAATCTTAATAAAAACTGGTAAACTTAAAATGTCTCCTCACATTCTGTAAAACATTCTAGCAAATTACTAAACCAAGGAGGGGGCCATGGGAACTCCCAGTTTATAACTTGGTCAGAAGTTGGCAGCTGGCACCTGAAGTTGAGGCAGTTTTGTGGGACTGAGTCATCTGGTTGAACTTGGGATTTGACACTAACTCCAAGTAGATTGTGTCCAAATTTGAATTAAATTGCAGGACACCCAGCTGATGTCCAGAAAGCTGAAGAATTACTTAGTGAGGAGAATAAATCTGGTGTCAGAAGTATTGTGAATGCAGAGAAACAGTTTTTTCTCAGCCACTTTTTTCAAACTCATTATCTGTAGCAGTACTTCAGATAAAACCAGAGAGTATTTACAAAAACACTTCTTAAATGGCAATTTCCAAATCACTAAAATGTATTAATAATTTTACTATATTGTGAACTAATAATTTTCACTAATTTCCTTTCTGTAAAAAAAAAAAGACATTTTTTCAAAATGTACCATATTCTTCATTTACAACACTTGTCTTTATTGTTCTCTGTGACTAAAACATCTTGAGGAATAAAAGTTGTAATTCCCATGGGTTGATTCACAAAATTTTTAGACAATTAACAAAAGTCTCCTTACATGAAGTTTAGTTACAGCCTGGATGATAATTTCACTGTTTTGCTATTGAGAAAAACCATGCAAACAAAGCGCAACTGGCAGTTGGACTTGGTAAATAAAAAAATTTTTTTTTAAATGTTTTTAAGTGCACACAAGCTACCTGTTTTTCCAAACTTTACCACTCTATTATTTCAACACTAATTAGAACTTCTCAAAAATTTGACTCACTTGTTCATAGGTTTCCATTTTAAAGCCATAAATGGGCATCCAGCAGAGGAAGAAGGTTGGCAGCACTGCCAACTAGTGTTGAAACATTCTTGAGGTTATACCCAAAAATGAACCAATCACTTAGGTGAAGTAATACAATGAAGTTTCATTTGAGAATAATTAATGTTATTTTAGCTACAAGTTCCTTAGAGAATCAAATCATATTGTAGCAATACATAAGATAGGGCCTTAGGTTAAGCTTATAAGAATACTATTAACTAAATTAAAGCACAATATTTGAATATGAAAGATTTTTATAGATTATTTTATAGATTATTAATTTCTTAGTTCTGTCAACAAACATCAAATCCACAGATAGTTTGCCAGTCATAAGAATGCCTAAAACAACAACAACAACAACAAAAAAATCCTTGTTTGAACAAGCCAGCATCAAGTCAAACAAGCTCAGAGTCTTATAAAGTTTTTTGTCCTAAAGCTAGGACAATAAAATTATATTAGTCCAATACAAACCTTCAAAATTCCATTTTAGACTATGGCTATGAAGACTATTGACTATTCTGCCATTTAACAATACACAGGTCAAAGAAATAACTAAAGTTATCATCACTAATAACAAACTCTAGATTCCAGATAAATTATACCTTTTCTCTCTTAATATAACTTTGCTATGAATATTTAGGGATATTAAATAATGATTACTGCTATGTTTTTCCCTTAGTTCTCTTAGAACTCTTAGAATGTTTTCATCATAAATGAGAAATCTAGTTGAATGCTTTCTGGTTTAATAAGGAAGTACATAACCCTGGTCCTCACTCAGAATTTTGTCATATATTCATTACGTACTCAGGCAATCTATCAGCACTTCAGTTTGCTATACCATAATTATCAACTTCATAGGGATATTGTAAAGTTGGCTAATTAGGCTTATAAAATTTTTTGAAGAACACGGATGAAAGAGAGAGGGGTACGGCATACATACAATTAATTACTATGTACTTGAGGAAAAATGCCACTTAAAAACATCTAACATCTGAGTGCAATGCAACATACCTGTAATCCCAGGCACTCATGAGACTAAGGCAGGAGAATCTCAAGTTCAAGGCCAGCTGTAACAACTTAGTGAGATTCCTATCTCAAAAGAATTACGAGAAAAGGGACTAGGGGTATACTTCAATGGTAAAGCCACTCCTGAATTTAATTAAAGGTACTGGGGGCAGGGGAAAAAGAAAAAAACTATCAACATGGATGAACCTTAAAAACATTATGCTAAATGAAATAAGCCAGTCATAAAAGACAAATATATTATGATCCTACAAGTATAAGGTACCTGAAGTAGTTAAATTCAGAGAGAAAGTAAAAGGATGATTGCCAGGGCTTGGGATTTAATGGGCATAGAGTTTCAGTTTTGGAAGGTGAAAAAAGTCCTGGAAACCCAACTACTTTGTATAACCATAGAACTTTAATTTTAAAAAAAGAAAAAAGTTCTGGAGATGGATGGCGAGGATGGTTGTACAATGATATGAATATACTCAATTCCACTTAAATATGCTTTAAAAAGTCTAAAATAGTAAATTAAATGTCACATGTTACCATAATAAAAAAATTTAACAAGTGTGAAAATCAGATTATAAATGTTAAAACAATCACATAACTTTCTTATTCTTAATGCACTCATTTCTTAATGCACTCATTAAAACATTAATCCTTCTTTTGTTCATTCACTAAATATTTACTGAGTGCTTCTATGTGACAAGCACCGTGCTAGAATGGAGCATTAAGCAGTGAACAAGACAAATCTGTCATGATAGAATTTACATTCTAGCAGTGGACATCTACAAAACAACCAAAATGAAAATGTTATGCTTTCGTATAGTAATAAGTAAATCACTAACAGGCAAAGAGACGGAGTAAAGGCAACAAAAGCATCCCTAAGAATAAAACTGTCCTGAGAAAAGAATGAAGAAAGAAAGAATACTCCAGAAAAAGAGAACAGCAAGTGTCAAGGCCCTGAGGTGGAAAGGCTTGGTGTTTTCAAAAAATGAACAGAAGGTCCAGACCAGGTGCACAGTAAGTTACAACAGTGGGTAGAAAACTAGGAAAAGAACTAGGAGGGCCTGGAAAGTAGATTGGATGTTATTGAGATGTTCTGACATGTGTGATGTGATCTGACTTAGAAAAAAACAACACTCTAGCCACTCTGTACAAAGTAATTTGGGGGTCAGGGAAACAGAAAGACCAATTTAGGGACTATCATAACTCAAGAGGAAATAAGGTAACAGCACTTCTGGGGAGAAGTTACTGGATATTTGGTTACTGACAGAATAATTAATAACGACTGTAATATTCACATGGCCCTGGGTTCAAGCTGGAGGAAGGAAGTACAAAATTCTGGTAAGATTAACTGAGTGGATGATATTGTCAAATATTGAGATTGAGAACACTGGGATAGGAATAGGTTTGGTGGTAGTGCTGGTGGGGAGAGTAAAAAGGAATCAGAGTTTTGGTTTTGGCAAAGTTAAGTACTCAAGTGAAGAGTTTCATGAAAGACAATATGATAAACTTCTGGAAAAACATAAAACATAAAGGCTGAGAAATGATCCAGTGGATTTAGAAAGATAAATTTCACTGGTGACCATGTCAGTAGAGTCACGAGGACAAAAACATGAATGGGGTAAGAAAAACAGAAAAAGTAAGATGAGAATGTAGCTGCAGCAAATATGGACAATTCATTCTTTTGCTATGAAGGATGGTACAGAAATGGCACCATAGCCAAATATAGTGGTACATACCTGTAATTCCAGCTACTCAGGACGCTAAGGCAGGAAGATTGCAAATTCAAGGCCAGCCTCAAAAATTTAGTGAGACCAAAAAAGGCTGGGTATGCTGGGGATATATCTCAGAGTGCCTTAGGTTCAATCTCTAGTTCTGCATTTAAAAAAAAAAAAGGCTGTAGTTATAGCCAGTACTGGAGTGCTTGTCTAGCATACCAAAGATCTTGGGTTCAATCCTCTGTACCATTAAAAAGGAGGGGAGAGGTGTGGAGTATTTAAAGTTTTTTTGTATTAAAATGAGAGATAGTATAACACATTTGTATGCTGATGAGATGATCTACAGAGAGAAAATGATGGAAAAAACAGCAAAGCAAAATTAATGATTACTAATCATCTAATAAATGTATAAATCTGTCCTTGCTGCTGGAAATGCAAAGATAATTAATAAATATGACATGTGACTAAATGATTATATGAAAACTATATTGAAAATCATGGGGAAAATACCACATATAGAAAATTAAAATAAAAATCTTTGGAAACAATAGTATTTTATAATAGAAGCTGTCATGTTGAAAACATTATGCAAAGCAATATTGACATATGACGTGACAGCAATGCCCTTCTAAACTATACACATTCAGCTGCACAGTATAAAAATAATGTCATGCACAGCTTTTATTTGATTACACACTGGGATTTAAAATGGATCAACATTAGACAGAGTAACACCAGCAATTTTAAAAAACATCTCCACCATATTTTCCTTTTACCCTCTTTAGTATTGACCATTTCCACTTCTGGACTTTTAGTATCACCCTATTCCCTAATTCATTAAGTACTCAAAACAGGAAGCCTTTCACTTATCAATCATTTATACAAATCTTCATCATATCCAAAGGATTACATTTTTTTTTTCTTTGCGGTGCTGGGGATTGAACCCAGGGCCTTGTGCTTGAGAGGCAGGCACTGTACCCAACTGAGCTATATCCCCAGCCCCCCTTTACTTTACTTATTATTTCTATCATGTTCTCCTGCCTCCCTAAAAAAGTTAAGAATTTGGAAGTTATGAAGACTACAGACTACATATTAGTATAGTTTAGACAAATACTAAAACACATTTGCATTTTAAACTTTTCCCCTCGAATTATAAGATCCTTTTCCACTTTGTGTGCATTTATACCTTACCCTATTCTAAAACATGAGGTAATTTACGAAGTTACATGTTATGGTTTAGATGTGAGGTGTACTTGAAAAGCTCATGTGTAAGACGATGCAAGAAGGTTTAGAGGTGAAATGATTGGGGTATGAGAGCCTTAACCCAATCAGTGAATTAATACTCTGTTAGGGATTAACTGAGTAGTAACTGTAGGCAGGTAGGGTACAGCTGGAGGAAGTTGGTCATTGGCGGTATGCCTTTGGAGTATGCATTTTGTGAGCTAAGCTGAGCTGAGCTTAGCCTCTCTCATCTTGAGCCCCAGGGAATAGAGGTGGCCTTCTTTGGAATGAGACCTCTGAAACTCTGAGCCCCAAAATAAACTTTCCTCCTCTAATTGTTCTTGTCTTTCAGTCACAGCAGCAAAAAAGCTGACTAAAACACTACATAATACACAAAGAGAGAGAACTAAAAACATTGAGTGTGAGAAAAACAATGCCACAAGGTTGTTATCAAAAACACATGCCACAAGAGCCTTATCCTGTGAACCAAATAATGTCTTTGAGTTTTTTAGTAATCAGTGCAAAGAAGAAGTAACTGTCATGTGCAGTTTTTATTTTTATATCATTCATAATATTCATTAGGTAAAAATGTATCCTTTTCTTGAAAAAAGCTGTTTTTTTTTTAATTGAAACCTGAGGAAAGTCATTTTAACTGAGTTTTCAAAAATAGTCTAGCACTAAATACAATGAGTTTAATAGAATTATTTATTTAACATCTGTCTGGGATGGCCAGTGGACAAGTGCTTGAGCATTTCAGCAGCAAAAAAATATGACTCAAGTATATCACCAATACTTTAATTCCAGGATAAGATTTGAAATTTCTTGAGTAGTATTGTACATGTTTCTGGTATATTTCTCCCTAAAATATTACAATTTTTAAATCACAATTTTTTGAGATAAAATTCACCATTTTAACCATCATAAAGGGTACAATTAAGGCAGGCATCAAAAAAAATCTCCCTGATGAATTAAAAGCTGAAAATGATCATACTTTTCTTTATGTACATTTTGCTACAGATTAGCTAAGTTCTCATTTATGAGAAAGGAATTCTTCCTATAGACTTTGAAGCTTAACAGCTCTCTTATTTTGAACTTTAAAGGCAATGCTAGTTATGTATAACTATAATGCATTAATAAAAACATTTTTCAAAACAGGCATGCTAGGTGAGGTGGCACACAGCCGTAATCCTCCTCAACAGAAAGGGCTTGGGATAAAGCTCAGTGGTAGCACACACCTGTGTTCAACCCCTAGTACTGTTAAAAAAAAAAAAAAGAAAAGAAAAAAAGGTAATGCCAGTTGATTCTACTAACAGTGGCCATGGTAATGTGCCTGAATTGCTCTGGACTGAACAGGCAATGCTCTTTTAAAGTTCTAGGAATAAAAATAGAAGATACTAATACATGTTGGAGCTAATTAACCAGATTCAGTCAGCAGCTGAAATTAGTGATAAAGGTGACAAAAAAAAATTTGTTTACCAATTAAGATTCTGAAGAGCAGAAATTTAAAACAATAGTACAGAATTTCCAGATAGAAGAATACAAGATCACAAATGTTGCCAAGCTTAATCACCTGAATAACTGAATTTTACTATATATAATTTTTAGTTCACTAGCGTAATAGTAAATAAGTTTTATTGTCCCATTTAGAAATTTTTCCCTTATATTCAGGTTTTCATAACTTATCTCTGTGGAAATGATCTCTGTTCTACCTATAGATGCATGGGTAACATTAACAAGTAATAAATGTCATTATACCATAACAAATGATGTTGTGATTTATAATTTAATATTCATTAGTGACATTATCGATGATATATGTTTTACATATTTACATGATTCAGACATGCTCTCAAAACAACCAAAAAGAGATGATATAGGGGTGGGGGGTCAGAAAAATAACAGAATGAGACAAACATCATTACCCTATGTACATGTATGATTACACAAATGGTGTGACTCTACTTTGTGTACAACCAGAGAAACAATAGCTGTACTCCATTTGTGTACAATGAATCAAAATAAATTAATTTGAAAAAGAGATGATATAAATGAAAAACAGATTATTATTTCAAACTACTAGTGAATTAAATAAGCACAAAGTGGAATTCTTTGAAGAGAATGACTGCCTTAAGTTTCTTTAAAAATTAAAAAAAAAAAATTGGGAGGCGAACTATTCAAGATGAAACACAGCCAGGTGTAGTGGTACACACTTATAACCTCAGCAGCTCTGGAGGCTGAGGCAGGAGGATGTCGAGTTCAAAACCAGCCTCAGCAACTTAGTAAGGCTCTGAGCAACTCAGGGAGACCCTGTCACTAAATGAAATATAAAAAAAAAAAGGGACAGGGGGGATCTGACTCAAGGTTAAGTACCCCAGATTCAATCCCCAATACAGAAAGAAAAAATATAGTGATTGTTTTTGGAGCAATTCGAAGAAAATCAATATATTGCAACATGTGTAAACTGGGTTCTTCCTTTTCCTATCAAATACAAAGGCAAAACAGGCAAAGAAGTTCCAACAAAAATATAAAAACATTTAAAGCTGAACTTTTACAATTATCCAACTCACCAACCAGCAAGTTCTCTACAACTAAACAGAAATAATATAAATGATGCAAAAATCTTTGCTATTTTAAAAAGTTGATCAATTTAGAATTTCAAGACAAGATAATATTTTAAAAAGACATTTGTAAGTATCTATTTTTTAGTTTTCAAATTTAAAAAGGATTTCACTTTTCTAACTGCTTCACTGTAATATTTTTTAAATGTACATAAATTTAAAAAATGATCATTTCAGCAGTTAATTCCCAGGGTGTTAAATTTATTTAACTAATTTAACCAAGCAAGCCAGCTCAAAACATTAAAATACCAAAAAAAGTTCCATTATAAAATAATATGCCTGTGCATAATGTCTGACACACAGCAGGTTTTCAACACACTTCTGTTAAACTAAATTGTATAAATTATCTGTACCTCACCTTCTTTCCTCTGAGTTATAACACTAGCATAGAGAATAAATGTGGTTTATTTATTTTAATAGTACAGGGGATTAAACACAGAGGAGCTCTACCACTGAGCTACACCTGAGTTCTTTCATTTTTATTTTTGAGATAAGGTATTGATAAATTGCCAAGGCTGGTCTTGGATCTAAACTATGGATCCTAAATCTCTGGGATTACTGGCATGTGCCCCTATGCCAAGGTAGAAATAAAGACTCTTATGCTGGGTTTAAAACTTAAAATGTTCTTACTCAGAAATCAATTTCACTTTAGAAAATGGACAGTTTCATTCCTGTATTTTCAACGGGGTTGTGTTATATAGAAAAAGGCAAGAAACAAAAATCAGAGTATATTCAATTAGAAAATCATATGTATATGATTCTCATCCTGAGGATTTTTCCTGCCATTTATGACTCCTGGGTGTTTCTCACCCAACTTCGCTCTATGTCATCTTTCCATTTGTCAGGTGAACAGCAACCTCCTCCAGAAACGTTTTAGTCTTTACTCTCCACCCTCCAATACCAATTCCACTTGGTTGCATCCCCTGCAGCTTGGATACATGAGAGAATCTTAATAGCCCATAGGGTGAACATTTCTATCACTGAATAACTTGACTCATATTATTAGGATTTTCTTTTTATCAATTTGTTCCCTTTTACTAGAGTTAAGAGTAAGGATTATTCCTAATATTGATGAAGTTTAGGACATGTGATCCAAACATAAGGCACATTGGCATACTGAATACTTCAAAGTGAAGGAATATGCAGGAAGCTCATCCATGAACTTTGGATGAGTAGAAGGAAAAACATTTTCCTCCTCTACAATATATAATAGATGCTTGTGGCATCACAAAAAAATTAAATCTTTGACCTTTTTCTATGCTCCTGGCATGGACAGAGCTGCTAAAACCACTAGAATTTACTGTCTTTTGTATGCTACTGACATGACCCATGGGATGGAAGGGCTAGATAGCTTCACAATAGGAGTTGGTCTCCAGAAAGACCAACCACAGGATCCCAGAGGGTCAGAACTAACCTCCAGAATAAGAAGGAAGTCTGGAAACAGAGGCCATGATTTAATCAATCATGCCTGTATAATGAAACCTATATTTAAAAAAAGCAAACCCGGGGCTAGGGATATAGCTCAGTTGGTAGAGTGCTTGCCTGGAAAGCACAAGGCCCTGGATTCAATCCCCAGCATAGCAAAAAACAAAACAAAACAAAAACAAACAAACAAACCTAAACGATGGGATTTGGGAAATTTATTTCCCTACCTGTCCCCACCCTCTAGCATTTCCCTAGATTTTATGAATCATTCTAACAAATAATCAAACATGGAGGAAGTTGTGGGAACCTCTCATTAGTAGTCATCCAGACAGAAATGTAGTTAGAAAAAGAACTCCATTCGTTGTTGGCATGTAAAGTGGGGGAAGTCTTGTGGAACTGAAACCTTAATCTATGGGGTCTATACTAACTTTGAACAGCTGTCATCAGAAATGAATTAAATTGTTGGAGACTAACTGAGTGTTAGAGAATTGGAAAGAATCTATTGGGTTTTTGGGGGGAAATCCCTGTAACACTCAATATATTTATTTTATTAAAAATGAGTGAAAAATGAATTAAAAATTAAAGAAAAATGAAAGCTATAAACCACTCATATTTATTTAATATGTGTATCTTATGGGGGGAGAGGGTTGCTGGGGATCCAAACCAAGGAACTTTTGCATGCTAGGCAAATACTGTACCACTAGTCATACCCCCAACCCCTCTCTTTCCTTCCTCCTTCCTATACTAGGGATCGGATTGAACCCTGGGTTTCACACAGGCTAGGTAAATGCTCTACCACTGACCTATTTCCCCAGCCCTGTTCATTTTCTTTTGAGACAGGGGTCTCACTAAGTTGCCCAAGCTCACCTTGAACTTGTAACCCTTCTTTCTCTCAAGCAGCTTGTAATACATGTGTGTGGTACCTCATCAGCAGCCCAATTTATTTCCTGAATCGTCATTTACGTGGGTTTTCTAAATCCTGAAACAATTTTGCCTATTTGTATTTTTCCAGGAAATTATAAATTTTATATGACTTCAAATTTATTGCAACAGTATTGTTACTTTTTAGGTACTTTTTTTTTTATTATTTCTTAATAATGCTTGATTAAATTCCTTTATCATGAATATCTGTCTTCCCTGGTAACATTCCTTATTCTGACATTCACTTTGTTGGAAATTCATATAACCACTCCAGTTTCCTTTTGACTACCCTTTGTAGAGATTCTTTTCTATTCTTTGGGCAATATTTAAAATGCGTTTATAGCTTATAGTTGGGTCTTAAATTTTTATCCAGACTTTCCCTCTTAATTGGGGTAGTTAGATCATTTATATTCAATGTAATTACTGATACACCTGGATTAAAAGCTACCATCTTGCTAGTTATTTTCTATGATATATAGTCTCACATGTTTTTTCTTTCTTCTCATTACATGCCTTCTTTTGGATTATTATTTATTTGTTATGAAAAGATAAAAGGCAATGATAAATATTTTTATAAAGCTAGTATAATTTTGAAGGAAAATCAATTTCAGTTGAAAAATCCTAAATATGTTGGCAAATAAAATCCAGCAAAATATTAAAATGCTATTAATATGACATGATTAAGTAGGTTTTATTCAGAAAATGCAAGGACAGGTCTATTTCTAAAAAGCTATTAATGTTAATCACAACATTAAAAAACAAAGTTTTATTATCCTTGTTATTTTAGGCAGGCAAATGATCTTTTAGTGCATTTAATAATGCTTATTTACAAATCATTCTCCTTAAATTTCTCTGCCCTAGAAAATAAAGAGCTAGCCAACTGCATAATAATCAAAGACAAATCTTTGAAATGGGTATGTAAATTTATACAAAAGAACATTTTCTTTATATTAGAAACTTTTAAACTTGCCTCTTGCAGAATGCATCTTTTTCTAAGAGTAATTAAAATGTAGATTTAAATACCAATATTTGAATGAAAAAATGCTTTGATTTTATTAACAACTGATTTTTTTTTATTTACTTATTGATTCATTACACAAATGGAGTATAGCTATTGTTTCACTGGTTGTACACAAAGTAGAGTCACACCATCTGTGCGTTCATGCATGTACACAGGGCAATGGTATCTGTCACATATTCTGTTATTATTCTTACCCCCCCACCCCGACCCCACCCCTCCCTTCCCTCTATGCTATCTAGCCTTCCTCCATTCTTGCCCCCCCTCCACCCTGCATTATGCATCATCATTCACTTATCAGAGAGACGGTTCGGCCCTTGGATTTTTGGGATTGACTAATCTCACTTAGCATAACAGTCTTCAACATCATCCATTTACCTACAAATGCCATAATTTTATTCTTCTTTATGGCTGAGTAATATTCCATTGTGTATATGTACCACAGTTTCTTTATCCATTCATCTGTTGAAGGACATCTAGGTTGGTTCCACAATCTAGCTATTGTGAATTGAGCAGCTATGAACATTGATGTGGCTGCATCACTGAGGCAATCTGATTTTAAGTCCTTTGGGTATAGGCCAAGGAGTGGGATAGCAGGGTCAAATGGTGGATCCATTCCAAGTTTTCTAAGGAATCTCCACACTGCTTTCCAGAGTGGCTGCACCAACTTGCACTCCTACCAGCAATGTATGAGTGTACCCTTTTCCCCACATCCTCGCCAACACCTGTTGTTGCCTGTGTTCTTGATAAAAGACATTCTAATTGGGGTAAGATGAAATCTTAAGGTGGTTTTAATTTGCATTTCTCTTATAACGAGTGATGTTGAACATTTTTTCATTAATCTGTTGATTGCTTGAAGATCTTCCTCTGTAAAGTGTCTGTTCATTTCCTTGGCCCATTTATTGATTGAGTTATAAGTGTTCTTGGTGTAAAGATTTTTGAGTACTTGGTAGATTCTGGAGATCAGTGCTCTATCTGAAGTGTGTGTGGCAAAGATTTTCTCCCACTCTGAAGGCTCTCTCTTCACATTGCTGATTGTTTCCTTTGCTGAGGAAAAGCTTTTTAGTTTGACTCTATGCCAATCATTGATTCCAGCTTTTATTTCTTGCGCTTTGAGAGTCATGTTAAGGAAATCTGGTCCTAGGCCAACATGATGAAAATTTGGACCTATTTTCTCTTCTATTAGGTGCAGGGTCTCTGGTCTAATTCCTAGGTCCTTGAACCATTTTGGGTTGAGTTTTGTACAGGGTGAGAGATATGGGTTTAGTTTCATTTTGCTGCATATGAATTTCCAGTTTTCCCAGCACCATTTGTTGAAGAGGCTATCTTTTCTCCACTGTATGTTTTTGGCTCCTTTGTCAAGTATGAGATACCTGTATTTATGTGGGTTTGTCTCTGTGTCCTCTATTCTGTACCATGATCTACCTGTCTATTTTGGTGCCAATACCATGCTGTTTTTGTTACTATTGCTCTGTTACTATTTGAAGGTCTGGTATTGTGATACCCCCTGCTTCACTCTTCTTGCTAAGAATTGTTTTGGCTATTCTGGGTCTCTTATTCCTCCAAATGAATTTCATGATTGCTTGCTCTAATTCTATGAGGTCCGTCATTGGGATTTTAATTGGAATTGCATTGAATTTGTATAGTGCTTTTGGTAGTATGGCCATTTTGACTATATTAATTCTGCCTATCCAAGAACATGGGAGATCTTTCCATCTTCTCAGACTTTCTTTAATTTCTTTCTTTAGTGTTCTGTAGTTCTCATTGTAGAGGTCTTTCACCTCTTTTGTTAGATTGATTCTCAAGTATTTTATTTTTTTTAGAGGCTATTGTGAATGGTATAGTTTTCCTAATTTCTCTCTCAGATTAGTGAGCATTTTTAAAGGATGCATTTTAAAGGATGCTTATACATACAGGACTATTTACTAAGCACTAACCCTGATGGAATTCACAAGAAATACCTGTTTTACAATATCACCATTAAACATGCTGATTTTATGCAATACAACTAGTGAGTTAAAAAAAAAAAAAAAAGCAAAACCAAAAGAAAGTTTAAGAGTTAATTACAGTAAATGAAACGAAAGTGGTGACTTAACAATTCAAGTATTCTGTAGGATTGTAGCCTGGAATGTGTAACCTGAATCTAATAGAGGAAACATCAGATAACCCCACATTAGAAGTATTCTATTAAAAGGATGGCTGGGGGGATTATTTTCTTCAAAAACATTCATGTCAAAGAAAGTAAAGAAAAGCTTTAGAAAAGTTTCAAGTTGAAGGAAATCAAAGAGACATGACTATTCGTTGCAAAACTTGATCCTAGACTAGATCCTATACTAAAGGGGGAAAGATTCAAAGGACATTATTTGGTAAATTAACAAAAAATTAAAATAATGAGCAAGAGATTCGAATTTTATAACAAAATAGATTTTCTGATGTTGATAACTGTAACCTATTCTTATGAAATACACACTGAACTCACAAAGAGTTCAGAACAGCAACAAAAAGTAGGTGAATTTGGATAAAAGGATAAGTCCTATCTATGTATTCTATTCTTATTGGAACTTTTCTATAAGCTTAAAATTATATTTAAATAAATGGTTAAAATTATGCTCAATTATGTAGAAGCTGCATAAAGAATTCTAATTCATGACACTAAAGAATACAAGAGACTATTAGGATATGACTCTTGCTAAAGAAATTTTTTTAATGTAGACGTAATTTCAAAGCATTGTTAACAAAACACACCTAAATTAAGAAGGATGTCAGTTTGGTTCCTTTCATGAAACTGGAAAATATAATGAAGTCAGTTATATCAGGGAATTCTATAGCTTGGCAGTAATTTTTATTAAAATTCAATACTGGCCAGGCATAATGGCTCACACCTATAATCCCAGAGACTGCCTATAATCCCAGCAGCTCCGGAGGCTGAGATAGGAGGATCACAAGTTCAAAGCCAGCCTCAGCAACTTGATGAAGCACTAAGCAACTCAGCGAGACCCTGTTTCTAAGTCAAATATAAAAAAGGGCTGGAGATGAGGCTCAGTGATTAAGCGCCCCTAGGTTCAATCCCTGGTACAGAAAAAGATTCAATACCTGGGCAAAACACCTCTAGCAATGGTTATTTACAGTGTTACATGTGTTGAATATACTAAGGCTGAGATTTTGTAGAAACCTATACAGAAGTGGACTGAAAAGCCAGGTGCAGTTGCTCATGCCTATAAATCTAGTGATTCCAGATGCTGAGGCAGGAGAAGCACAAATTTGAAGTCAGGCTTGGAAATGTCCAGGGACACTGTCTCAAAATAAAAACAAAAAGGGCTGGGGATGCAGCTCAGTGGTAGAACATCCTGGGTTCAATCCTCAGTACCGAGGGGGTGGGGAACATTGAAAGCAGATTCCAGTCTATTACATTACTATATTCATGGTTTGTGTCCCTCATATTACCAATGCTTCCTTCTCATTATTATGACCTCAAATTAAAATAATAATAAATAAGGCAAAACCTACAAATTAAAAAAACAAGTAAAAAAAAAAACAAGTTTGGAAGGAAAGGAATCCTTCCAAACTCTTCTATGATGCTAGTATTACACTGCTACCAAAACCTGATAAGGAGGCACAAACACAACACACACACACACACACACACACACACATACACAAGTACTACAGACCAATATCCCTGATGAACATAGATGTGAAATCCCTAATAAAATACTTGCAAAATGAATTTGAAAGCACATTAAGACAATCATATGCCATGATCAAATTGTTTTATTTCAGGGATGCAAGGATGTTTCAACATTTCAAACAATAACCATAATTCAGAACATGAATAGAATCAAGGATAAATATCATGAGATCTCACAACAGATAAAGACCTGTGATAAAATTCAACATCCCTTCATGATAAAAGTTCTGAGCAAATTAGTTATAAAAGAATCATACCTCAACAAAATAAAAGCTAAATATGACAAACCCATAGACAATATCAACTGAATGGGGAAAAATGTGAATGTATTTCCTCTAAGATGATTAGGAACAAGCTAGGGTGTCCAATCTCACCACTCTTATTCCAATACACTACTAGAAAATTGAGCCAGAGGATCAGGCAAGAGAAAGAAATGAAGGGGTATAAGTAGGAAAAAAAGAAGTCAAATTATCCCTGTTTGGTGATGATATGATTCTTCTTAGAAAGCTGTCAAGACTACACCACAAGACTTAGAACTGATAAAGAAATTTAGTAAAGTAGCAAAATACAAAATCAACACACATGTGTCAGAGCTTTTCTACACACCAATAATGAAATCAAAATACCTAAAAATAAACCTAACCAAGAAGGTAAAAGACCTCTACAATGAAAATTATCAAAAATAATAAAAAGGAATTTAAGAAGACACTAGGAGGAAAGAAGTCCCATGTTCATGGGTTGTGAGAATTAATATTGTTAAAAATAGCCATACTAGAATCTACTGAATCAATGTAATCCCCATCAAATTACCAATGACTTTCTTCATAGATCTAGAAAAAAAACATTTATATGATAGCACAAAATACCCCAAAATAGACAAAGAAAATCCAGAGCAAAAAGAAAAAGGATGGAGACATTACCCAATTTCAAAACATGTTAGTACTACAATAACAAAAGCAGCATGGTATTAGCATAAAAATAGACACATAGACCAACAGAACAGAACAGAGGACCCAGGAATAAATTCACACATTAACAGCTAACTGATTCTAGAAAAAGGTGCCAAAAACATAAATTGGAGAAAAAACAGCCTCTTCAACAAATAGTGCAACAAAAATTGGATATCCACATATAGTAGATTGAAACTACACCCCCTATCTCTCACCCTGTGGAAAAATGAACTCAAAATGGATAAAATACCTGAAACTTTGAAACTACTAGAGGAAAACATAGGGGAATTACTTCAGATATTGGCACAGGCAATGATTGCCTGAATAGGACTCCAATATCTCCATAACAAAACAAAGAATTGACAAATAGCACTACATCAAATTTAAAAGCTTCTGTGCAGCTGGGTATGGTGGTGTGACTCAGGCTGAGGCAGGAGGATCACAAGTTTGAGGCCAGCCTTAAGCAACTTAGCAAGGCCTTAAGTCACTTTAGTGAGATCCTGTCTCAAAACAAAATAATGAAGAGCTGGGGATATGGCTCAGTGGTTATGTACCCTTGGGTTCAAACCCCAGTACCTCCTGCCCACTCCACCCCACAAAAGGTTCTGTGCAACAAAGGAAACAATAGATTAAAGAGATAATCTACAGAATGAGAATCTGCCAGCAAGGCATCTGACAGAGTAATAATAACCAGAATATATAAAGAACTCAAGAAAGTTAACAATACAAGAAAAAGTAATCCAATTAAAAAACAGGTAATTTGTCTATTTTAGTCAGCTTTTGCATCATTGTGACCGAAATATCTGACAAGAACAACTTAACGGAGGAAATGTTTATTTAACGCTCAGAGTTTCAGTTCATAGATGGCTGACTCCATTGCTCTGGGCCCAGATGAGGCAGCACATCATGGGGGACAGGTCCAGCAGAGGAAAGCTGCTTAGCTCATGGAAAGGTCATGAAGCAGAGAGTAGGAGAGAGGGGTGAGGAAGCAGAGAGTAGAATAAAGAGGTGCCTTCCAGGTATGGCCCCAATTACGCATCTCCTCCAGCCACACCTCACCTGCCTACAGTTACCACCAGATTAGCACATTCAAAATAGGATGGACTTCATTAGGTTATAGCTCTCATAATCCAATCAATGTACTTCTGAATATTCCTGTATTAACACAGAAGCTTTTGTCGGGGGACACCTTACATGCAAATAATCTGAATAGGCATTTATCAAAAGGAGAAGTACAAATAACAAATAAATGTATGAAAAAATTGATCATATTTTTAGTCATCAGGGACATACAAATCAAAACTACAATGAGATTCCATCTCATCCTGGTCTGAATGATGTATTTTTAAAAAATACAAAAAATAACATGCTGGCAAAGATGTGAAATGTAAGTTAGTTGCTGAGAATGTAAATTAGTACAACCACTATAGAAAACAGTATGAAAGTTCCTCAGACAACTAAAAATAGAATTATCACAAGATGGAGCTATCCCACTCCTGGGAATACATCCAAAGAAAATGGATTCAGTATACCAAAGTGATACCTGCCTATTCATATTTAGTACAGCACTATTCACAGTAGCTAAGGTATGGAATCAGCTTATGTTCCTATCAACAGATGAATGAATAAAGTAAAGTAAAGAGCTGGGCACATGGTGCACACCTATAATCCCAGCAACTCGGAAGGCTTAGGCAGGAGGATCACAAAGACAATGAGAGACTTTCAGCAATTAGCAAGACCCTCAGCAATTTATAAGACCCTATCTCAACATTAAAAAAAAAAAAAAAGGACTAAGGATGTAAATCAATGGTAAAGCACCCCTGAGTTCAATCTGCAGAAGGAAGGAGGGAAGGGAGGAGGGAGGAAGGAAAAAAGAAAGAAGGAAAGAAAGAGAAAAGGAAGTCATAAAAAATATAAATTCAGTCATAAAAAAATAAAAACAAGTCATTTACAGAAAAATGGATGGAACTACAGGACATCATGTTAAACAAAACAAGCCAGACACAGAAAAATAAGTATCGCACATTTCTCTCATTTTGGGAAACTAAAAGAACAAAACAAAATGAACAAACAAAAAAACCCTAGAAGTGCAAGAGGGACTATTAGGGAAAAGAACGGGAGGGCAGAGGGAGAGTTAAGAAAGGGCAGAAGGAAGGGCAGACATGATGAAGACACAATATATGCATTTATGGAAATGATACATTGAAACCCATTTACTTGTACAATTAATATGTATTAACAATAAAAAATAAAATAAAAAATAGAGACAGTATGTGAAGGATTAATGAAGAAGATATAGGAAGAAAAAGAAAGGACAAATTTTTATCTCTGTCAAGAATATATAGCACATTTGAAGGTCATAAGTGCTACAGGAAAGGTAAAGCAGTGAAGAAAATACTTGAGCAATGATTTGAACAAAGTGAAAAATGAGCCATAAGGTTATTTGAAGGAATAGCAAATGCAAGTGCCTGAGGGCAAGAGTGTGTATGAAGTGTATACAAGAAACAGCAAGGAGACTTGTGTAGGCTGGCTCAGAGTGAAATAGAGGAAGTATACTAAAAAATTATGTGAGAGGGATAAGGATCTATGTGGAAGATCATGAAAGGCTTTGTAGATTAATGAGAGGATTCTAAATCACATGGGAGGGTTGAGCAAAGAAGGGACACGATCTAATTTTGGTTTTAAAATGATAATTTTGGCAGTAATGTTGAGATAGACTCTTGGGAATAAGAGCAAGACAACCATTTAGAAGGTTACTATGAATAATCTAAGTGATGACAGTAACCTGTGCTATGGAGTAGTGAAGGTGATAAAAAAGGAGTGAGAATTTAAATATATTTTGGAAGAAGGGTCAATACAATTAGCTGATAGATCACAAGTGCAATATGAGAGCAGTCAAAATATGGAAAAGAAGAGTTAATGTGGGAAAGAATCTTCTTGATATGAGTAAAAGATATGAGTTGCCATTAACCAAGATGGGAAAGTCTATGGAAGGGATAGATCCAGGAGAGTAAAATCATGTCTGACATTGATTATGTTAAATTTGAGATACCTAGTAGACGGGTAAAGAGGTAAAGAGTCTAAATAGAAGGAAAAAAAACACCTGAACTAACAAAAACCTTCCTTTAAAAACATAATTAAGCAAATTTGGCAGTTGTCAGTATTTAGATATTATCTAAACTCAGCAGATGGATTGGTAAGGAAGGAAGGAAGGAAGGAAGGAACAAAGGAAGGAATGAAGGAAG
>JAJEJO010004494.1:356276-434621 GCA_020662805.1 Glaucomys volans | reverse complement strand
GAAGGAAGGAAGGAAGGAAGGAAGGAAGGAAGGAAGGAAGGAGGAAGAAGAACAAGAAGAAGAAAAGAAACCAGAAAACTAAAGGAAAAACAAAAAAGAATTTTGGAAATAAAAGGAAATAGAATACTTCAAAAGGAGGACAGAGTGATAAACTGTGCCAAACACTAATAATTTTGTCAAGAAAGAGGAAAATGAGAAATGATCATGGGATTAAGTTTACTGACATCAACCAGAGACCATGAGAACACTTTTAGTAGAGCTGACATGAAGCAGAAGCATAAAAGCAGAATCAAGAATGATAGGAAAGGAATTAGAGGGAGCAACTACAATTCTATTGAATGAAAAGCAGAGAATTTGTATAGTAATGAGGAGAGCAAAAGGCCAAGAGAGAATATTTTTTTATTCCTAGCATGTGGATGGTTAAAATCCAAGAAATGGAAACATAATGATGCAGGAAGGAGAAATTTTAGTAATACAAAGGGATTAGAGGAAAACAAAAGGGATTATATTGATCCAATAAGACCCCAGACTGGAATATGGGGAAGGTAAGGGTGTCAGAGAAGACCTCCCTGACTTCAGGACAGCATTTCAAAGATGATTTGGTTAAATAATGGGTGTGACATTTTTTGAGACAGAACAAAATAGTGCAAAGGCAAAAATTTTAACAGCACTTGCATATTTCTCTCCCTTTCTAACAGGCCATTATATTTTTAATCTCACTAACTGATTTACCTGCCTATAAATTCATGTTTTTTTCTCAAATTTATTAAAGCAACTAGTATTTGACATTGTAATTATATAATTTAATTATTATATAAACCAATGAAGTGAGTACAAAAAAGAAAGGTTTGCCCTGAAAATTAAATACTTATGAAGAACTCTGTAATAACAGTTCTGTTTAAAATTAAAATTAGTCATCAAATTATACTCTACTGTCATGTATAACTAAAAGAATAGAAAAGTAAAATTACTGTTAAATTAGATGTAAGACAACTATATATAAGCAGAAAATATCATAAAAATGCACAAAGACTGTACCCAAAAAGTTTTATAAATAACTCATTTCTTGTTTCACTCTAAATCTTATATAAAATTTGTTTTTTGTTGGTAGGTATGCAAGAAAGACAGTGATATTCCAATTAGAGAATCTGTCTTCAAAGATTTTATGTGTTTATGTCCTCACCACAAACACATAAAAAAAATGGCAAATGAATGTGTAAGTTTTAGTAGATGTTTGTATTTCTATCTATGTGTGTCTTTTTTATATTATTTCCCATTTTGACCTTTGTGATGAAATGATTAGCTATTATCTCCAATTGCATTGGATAAGAAGCGCTTTGCTATATATTTTGCAAATAATGCCTGGAAGCATTTTTTTTTTTAATTTGAGAATCCATACTGGAAATATCCTAAATAAACTGTTTAACATACTTTCTCTTCCTCCTTAAATAAGAGGCCTTTTCCTGACACTCAATCGTCTAAAAAAATCAGATATTTCCTATGTAACAGTTTTATAGCTATAACATAGTGGTGTCCTCACTAAATGACTAGGATTTTGTCGCTATGTTAAATGGCACCAGTTAGGCTGCTTTTGATTTTTCCAGTTTCCTCTTATATTTGACATCTTGTCACCTGTGACCTCCTGGCTGCCTAATGTTTACTCAAAAATAATCT
Organism: Glaucomys volans; assembly: GCA_020662805.1. Classification (NCBI taxonomy): domain Eukaryota; kingdom Metazoa; phylum Chordata; class Mammalia; order Rodentia; family Sciuridae; genus Glaucomys; species Glaucomys volans. The sequence continues at coordinate 432,947 of JAJEJO010004494.1, read as the reverse complement.
TTTCAACATTACTAGTTTAAATAAATGACTCTTCTTTACATGTCCCCCTTAACCCATATTTTTGGCAAAAGTCACTGTTAGGTTACTAATTCAAACTTTTCATTTTAATTATGAGTAAGGCAGATTTAATACTCAGAATTTGAGCTTTAATAAGTCATTTTATACATGTTAAAAATGCAGATTAGGGCTGGGGTTGTGGCTCAGTGGTACAGGGCTTGCCTAGTATGTGTGAGGCACAGGGTTTGATCCTCAGCACCACATAAAAATAAATAAATAAATGTACTGTGTACATCTGCAAGTAAAAATATTTTTTAAAAATGCAGATTATTATTCTTACCATATTTACCCCACAATATCAGATTTAACAAAATTTTATATTAAACCTAAAAGCTCATTGCTATTTAATAATTAATGGTATCTAATTTTCATTACTGATATTATGAGAATTTTACACTGGGCACAGCAAAAAAGGATTCAAAAGATTTGTCTCAAGACTATAAGTTATTAGTTAACCCTTGAAAGTAAGTACTTTTGTGGTGCTGGGAATGTGGCTTAGTGTACATTTAGCATGTAGGAGATCCTGTATTCATTCCTAGCAACCCCCCCCAAAAATATCTGCTTTCATTTTGTGATCCAAATAATTTTGTTTGCCTTGTTGTGTTTGTTGGGTTATCTGGAGGGGGCTAGGAGGTTGTTAGGCCATATATACAAATCAGCCTCGTAAAGCTAATCAAATCAACCAATTCTATATACAATTCAAATTTTCTATTATTAGCCTTTGCTACCAAGCTACCTTAAAAATGTTGTCAACTAATCTTTAGTTGAAGAAGTTTAACAACTTCAGACTTTTGATTTTCTTTAAAAAAAACATTAAGAGTACACTAATTATTATTCTTGTTCTATACCCAAACATTACTGCATTACTGGTACAAATGAATTGGTCATTTTGAACATTAAAAACTTAATCAGAAACTGGGTGCCATGGTGCATGCCTGTAATCCCAGCGGCTCAGGAGGTTGTAGCAGGAGGATCATCTGTTCAAAGCCAGCCTCAGCAAAAGCAAGGTGCTAAGTAACTCAGTGAGATCCTGTATCTAAATAAAATACAAAATAGTGCTGGGGATATGGTTCAGTGGTCAAGTGCCCCTGAGATCAATCCCCAGTACCACACACACAAAAAAACCTCAATCTAATATCACTACTAAAAATGAATTGAGAAATTTTAATTATTCAATACAGAATATGCTTAGGTTACGTAATATAAACTCTAAAACTAAAATAATATAAATTTATGTATAAAAGCATGAATTTAGATTTTCCATTGCCGTTTTGATTCTACAAGGTCCTGCATGTTTGAAGTTCACTACTAAGAAATGATAATTTCTGTCTCCTCCCTCAAGTATATCCTCCATAATGCCAACAGATACCTTTCTAAAATCAAAATCTCATTAAATCTATTCATGTCTCTCCTCCAATCAAACAATTTAATACATTATAAAAAACTTTAATGATATCCCATCACCTGTTAAGTTTCTTCATCATCTGCCTAAGCTTCATATTCCAAAATTATTTACTAAAATTCCTCCAATATGTGAACTTTAAGCCTTTCCCACTTTGCTACACTGGGCATACTTCAATTCACTCTTCAAAATTTTGCTAAAATATCAACTTATCTATCAACAAATATTTATTGACTACAATATAAAATTTAATACCCAGTATTGTGCTGTAACTCTAAAGATAATTGCATTCCCTGCTCTCAAAGAGTTTAATAATCTTTTTAATTTTTTTAATTAGCACTTTATAGTTATACATAGTAGTTGGGTTCATCTTGACAAATTTATATATGCACAGAATTCAATTTCAGTTCATGATCCTCCCCTTTTCTCTCCCATCCTTCCTTCCCTCCTCTGTTTTCCTTCCTTTATGCTACCAGACTTCCTTTCACTTTTGCTAGTCTATTTTTATGATTGGTTCTGTTTACTTATGCATAAGACTGAAATTCTTTGTGGTACAATTATACATGCACATAATTTTTAAGAATTCATTCTACATTGCCTCCCCTTACTCGTTTCTCCACTGTGCCTCTTGATTTCCTCCTTCTACATTACTGATCTTCCCTTTATCTTTATGATGTCCTTTCCTTCCCTTCCCCTTTCCTTTATTTTACTCTATCTTCTGCATATGAGAGAAAACATTCCTTCTGAGTTTCCAAGCTTGGCTTATTTCACTTAGCATGATATTCTCCATTTCCATCCCTTTCCCAGCAAATGTCATAATTTCTTCCTATATTATGGCCAAATAGAATTCCATTGCATATATATACACAGTAATTTCTTAATCCATTCATGATTAACCTGAGTTGATTCCATAATTTATTGCGAATTGTGTTGGTATAAACATTGAAGTGACTGCACTACTATAATACGTAGATCTTTGATTGTGAGGGAAATACCAGAAGTGGGATAGCTGGGTCAAATGGTGGTTCCATCCCTAAATCTCCACACTGCTTTCCTGAGTGGTTGCACTAGTCTGAAGCCCCACCGACAATGTACAAGTGTACCTTTCTCCCCACATCCTCACCAATATTCATTATTGTTTATATTCCTGATCATTGCCATTCTGACCAGAGTAAGATAAAATATTAGAGTACTTTTGTTCTGCACTTCCCTGATTGGTAAAGATGTTGTGTTTTTATAAATATAAAATGATTTGTTTCTTTTTCTTTTCTTTCTTTTCTTTTTTTTTTTTCTTTTTTTTTTTTTTTTTTTGGTACTGGGGATTGAACCCAGGGGCATTTAACCTCTGAGCCACATCCCCAGCCCTTTCTATTTTTAGACAGGGTCTTACTAAGTTGCTGAGGGTGGCTTTGAACTTGCAATCCTCCTGCCTCAGCCTCCCAAGTCCCTGAGATTTCTTGTTTTGAGATGTTTCTGTTTAGTTCTTTGGCCATTTATTAATTGGGGTTTTGTTTGGTGCTAAGTTTTTTGAGTTTTTGAGTTCCCCCTTATTGGGGGAATAGCTGGCCAAGAGTTTCTCCCATTCTTTAGGCTTTCCATGTGCTTTAATGGTTTCCTTTGCAGTGCAGAAGCTTCTTAGTTTGACAACATCTCACTTATTGATTCTTGGTTTTATTTCTTATACTTTGGAGGTCTTGTTAAGGAAACTGGTGCCAGTGCGTATATGACAGAGTGTTGACCCTATGCTATCTTCCAGCAGTTCCAAGATTTCTGCTCTAATTCCTAAGTCTTTGACCTATTTCGATTTGAGTTTTGCACAAAATGAGCAATCTTGATGACTTTCTAACACTTTACTCCTCTCTTGCTCATTTATTTAAATGCTAGGAACACATTTAATATAGTTAGTCACTGTAGATCAGGGAGATACACAAAAGCATGAGAGACTAAAGGCAGGGTGAAGTAGTAGAGCCCAGGAAGGAATGTTTGTGAGGATCTAGTCTCTGCCTAGTCTCTGCATGCAGAATTGAGCAAAATAATTTCTTTAAAAGTAGAATGGTCATGGTGTTATTTTTTAGTGAAAGAAGAAATTATGGAGTCCAATTTTTATCAAGACAAGAAAAATTTTATTAGTAGTATTTAATGTGAGGGTTGAGGCTGCTACCAGCCATAGGGTTGAATGTTAGGCATTTTATGCATCCCATATATACTCATGCTATCTAGTGGAAAAGCATGAACTGCGCACTGCAGAGAGGCTCAGAGAGGCAGTCCTACTCATATGGGCAGCATCTTGCCCCAAATCACCATTTATGAGTCTATCATGATCTGGATTTTTAAATTATATTAACTATTTTAAACAAACTTTCATAAAAATGAGGGGCTTTAAAAAGATTCCTTCAAAAAAATCATGGATTAAAAACACTACTAGTTAATAGAATCTTAAAAAACAATATGAAATGTCAAAGCTTATGCTTCTGCTTATCAGCCACACTATGAGGAAAAAATGATTTAGGTCAAAAATAATTGTGAATTTAAGAAGAAATTATTTTAATTGTAGTATCTATTATTGTTAACCCTCATCCTGTGTTCAACATATGTTGAGATACTGACTAGTAAGAATAAAAGGCCTTCAAAATTAGAAGAATATTTTAGGATATTACTTATGACATCTTCATCTTATCCTGTATCTTCATTTAGATTTATCAGTATGTTGTATATCCTACATAAAATTAGAATATTAGTAAACATATAATTCATAAACAAATACACATATATCAGTGATTCATGCTCTAAAATATCATTACTGTCAGAAAAGCATAATCAAAATAGTTCAAAGACCATTATTATAGAAGACATGAGTCTAAAAATAACTTAGGGCTGTGGATGGAGCTCAGCAATAGAATACATGTTTATCATGTAAGAGGTCCTGGCTTCAGAATCCCCAGAACAAAAAAAAAAAAAAAAAAACAACTAAACTAAAATAAAATAATAAAAATCATGTAAGAAGAATTTCCCAAAGCTTAGAGTGAACCACATTTAAGGATAACACCTAGCAGGAAATAGCTATTATTATACCTATTCAAAGGAACATCAAGGTACATTATAAACATATAAAGGTACACAGTAGAGAATAGGTAGTGATCTAATCATTCACAGAAATGAAAAGTTCTTTCCTAATAGCTTCCCAGGCAAATGAACACCTCTGAAGCAAATAAAAGTTAAGTTCTAGGTTTTTTTATTTTGTTTTTGTTTTTTGGTATTGTTCAACACACTTTACATTGTTTGCTTATTTCCATTAAAACAGGAGTTGTAATGGGACATGGCAACTACAGTTTAGAGTTCGAATGCTCTTATCATTTCAGTTGCTGGCTGCTTTGTCAGTTCCCTAGTCCTCTTCTGTTTCTACGGCAACAAAAGTAGGATCAGGAAAACAGAAGCAAACAAATAGCAGCAAAGTGAGGAGAGTGAATCTACTAAATGGCATATAGAGCAATTTAGTTTCAAGAAATTAAACAATATAAAATACAAAAGAAATGATAGTTCATATAATCTTAAAGATTTTGAAAGTACGAATGATCTTGCATTCCAACACACTGTCCTTGATTTTTTCCGAGAAAATTATTTAAATTTTACCTTTTTCTTCCTTCCTCCCTCCCTCCCTTCCTTCTTTCCTTCTTTCTTTTTTCCCCAGTGTTAGGGATTAAGCCCAGAGTCTCACACACGCTAGGCAAGAGCTCGACTAACACTAAGCTAAATTATCAGCCCTATTTTTCTAGATTTTGATTCCTAATTTGGGTTACCAATACAAAACAAACCAAAACTCACAAACCACCAAGTGACCAGTTTCACTTTTTAGCAAAAATCAGAGTACTAAAATTAAAGCTTTTGAATATTCAATTTTATGATGCTATCTAGAACTTTATTGTAAAGTCTGACTTTCTTTGAAATGGTTGATTTTAATATGATCTTCAAGTCAAGCCAAGCCAAGCAGCTGCCTTTTTTTTTTTGGAACCGGGGATTGAACTCAGGGGCACTAGGCCACTGAGCCACATTCCCAGCCCTATTTTGTATTTTATTTAGAGACAGGGTCTCACAGAGTTGCTTAGCACCTTGCCTGTGCTGAGGCTGGCTTTGAACTTGCTATCCTCCTGGCGTTAGCCTCCGAGCTACTGGGATTACAGGCGTGTACCACCATGCCTGGCTCAAGCAGCTACCTTTAAGAATAAAAACAAACTTTCTGATAATACTGATATGAATCTTCCATATAGGTTTACATTACATCCACGAATTACATATAAGGTGCCTGGAGTGCAAACTTTCTAAATTTACTAAATATTTCTGGGGTTATGTTAGGTCTCTGAGTATCTAATATCATGGTTTTAACAGACCCTTTAAAATGTTTATTCTTTTTCAAGTTGCTTTATACTCAATTTTTTTTCTTCCTTTCTCACAGTATTCTCACTCCAAAGAATTTCTGTGTCTCTATTTCTCATCTTCACTCTGGAGGAAGCAAATTATAGTGTCAGAAGGAGCACCAAGGAAATGACCACGTGACAAGGCCTCCCACCAATAGCCAGCAAAGAACAGAGGCCTGCCATGAACCATGTGAGCTTGGAAGCAGATCCTCCAACCCAGTGGAACCTTGTAATAATGACTGCTGTCCCAAATGGAAGCTTAATAGCAACCTCATGAGAGACTGAACCAAAACTACCTAAGACGTTCTCAGAATTGTGACCCACAAAAAATGAAATAATATTTGTTAAGCTAGTTTTAAAATTATTTAAAGTACTTCAATAAACACTTGGATAATTAACAAAATATTCCACTTATATTTTTATTCCATCCCACCCCAACTCAAACAGAGTTCCTTCCTTGCCTTGAGCACATACTTAATAAGTAAATGACAAAGCAAAGCATTAAGATTGAGGATGGAAGCTGGGGGCAGTGGCACACACCTGAACCCTGGCGACTTGGGAGATAAGGCAGTAGGATCTCAATTTAAGGTCAGCCTCAGCAATTTTGTGAGGTTCTAAGCAACTAAGTCAGATCCTGTCTCAAAATTTAAAAGGAGCAGAGGAGGGAGGCTGGGGCTGTGGCTTAGTAGCAAAGTATCCCTGGGTTCAATTCCTAATAGCAAACAAAACAAAAGGTTGGTGATGCAGTTTACCCAAAACTCATACCAAACTGGCTTGCTCTACTGCTGACAGAAACAAAAGGTAAGCCCCAACTCTGTATGACAAATGAAATAATAAAAAGAAAACAAATGTCACTTAATAAAGCATATGGTGTGCTAATATGTACCATCAGAGAACAAAAAGTATTTCCAAAATCTATATTTTTGCCTTTATCTATCACTACTTTCCACAGTAAATGTGTAAACTTTGGCTAAATTTCTGCATCTTATGCTTTGCTCACCAGGAATGTATTTCTATTTATTTTACCCCTCTAAAATTTTACCCCTCTGACAAGAATGTTCTTGGAGGAAAGATTATGGAAGACTTTTAAAAAGGAAAAAAAAAAAAAGCATAGGCCTTTCACTATTCTTTTTTTGTGTGTGGTAAAACATATCTAATAAAAAATTTACCATTTTGCCTGGTGCGGTGGCACTTGCCTGTAATCCCAGTGGCTCAGGAGGCTGAGGCAAGAAGATCACAAGTTCACCGCCAACCTCAGCAAAAAGCAAGGTGCTAAGCAACTCAGTGAGACCCTGTCTCTAAATAAAATGCAAAATAGGGCTGGAGATGTGGCTCAGTAGTCCAGGGCCCCAAGTTCAATCCCTGGTACAAAAAAACCAAACAAAAATATTTACCATTTTAACCATTTCTAAGTATACATTTCAGTGGCATTTGGCACATATACAATGTGCAAACTCTACTACCATCATTTGGAGGCCTTTTGTTGTCTTTGAACTAAAATTCCCAGAAATTAAAGAAATGAACTTATTTTAAATGTGCATTAAAAAACAAAAAAATAGGGCTGAGAAGGCACTTCTGTGGTGGAGTGCTTGTCTGGCATGATAAAGCCCTGAGTTAGATCCCTAGCACTGGGGGGTGGGGCAGTGGGAAGATCTTTTAAACAACCCATATTTGCATAACAAAGGCAAGTCTTTGGCAAATAAGACTAATTTAATTAATATAATTTTTTAAAAGCTATAACACAACAGGTCACACATGCTAATGATAACCCCTACAATGTTTATAATTATGAAACAAATTCCTATGTCCAACTAAATTTAACCATTATGCTGATAAATTTTTCAACAGTTAGGTTTTATAGCATGGTAAATTGAAGGTAATTTTCATGATCTTTAAGAAATCTAAAACCTTTGACTGATACTGAGTTTAATAATTATGGTATACTTAGATAATTTCTAAGATAATGAAACATTAATTAATTATTAAACATGATTTTAAATTTATATACTGTGGTTCTTATTTTTGTTAATATTTTTTAGTTGTAGATGGACAAAATACCTTTATTTTATTTATTTATTTTTATGTGGGTGCTGAGGATCAAACCCAGTGCCTCACACATGCCAGGCAAGCACTCTACCACTGAGCCACAACCCCAGCCATGTTTCTTAATTTTATATGCTATTGACAATGTAAAGTTTTGGTTCATGTTAACTTTTGTCTTCATGAGCCCTGCCAATTGGCTAAAACGCAGGTGTATGACCTGGTACTAAAATATCCACCTCTAACTTTTCTCTGTGAAATGGAAATTAGAGTTACTTGACTACAAGTAATAATTAATATGAGTAGTTAAGACTATACCAGAAGCAAAAGTAACAGAGAAGTACAACTTTGTTAAGTGCATTTCTTTTTCAAAGAAAAATAGTAGTTTTATCCTAATGAAAGAATTTTTAGGCTTTTTTGGTTTCCTTACCTCTTTAGAATCCTAGAATCTGGTGAGGAATCCAAAAGAATTTTTATTACTAAAAAACATTTAAAATCCTTATTTATAGATTCATTTGAAGACAATTATGATTAATGCACTATTACCACAAACATCTTCTTATTGTTATGAAAACAGTTTTGACCTCAAAAATTCCCTTAAAGAGAATCACCCACCTAATATGAAAGCTGATAATGAAGGATCTTATTTTGGAAAGTATATTTTATTTGTCTAGACTTTTAACAGACAACTCTGAAAAGAAGCTATGAAACATTTTAAATTTTAGAGAATTTCATTTAATGTTAATAGGCTTGCTTCCTTAGGGTATTGATTAATGCCTTCATCTTTAATATGAAAGGTTATTCTACACCTTCTGTGTAATGTGCCTAAACAGCAGAAATTTTGTGCCTTACCAGAATAATCTCCTGTGCTTTATATTAACTTCACTATGCACCTGATTATCTAATGAAGAAAATTTACACTGCTGGTAGAATTGTAAATTAGTAAAACAACTATGGAAATCAGTATGGAGGTTCCTCAATAGACTACTGGAATCACCATATGATCCAGCTATACTACTCTTCAGTATTTATCCTAAAGGATTAAAGTCATCATACTAAACTAATACATGCACACTCATGTTTATAGCAGCATATTCACAATATCCAAACTATGGTATCAGTCTAGCTCTATTAATGGATGAATGGATGGATAAAGAGAATGTATATATATACAGATCTGTATATAGAGAATACATATATATTTGTATATAGAGAATGTATATATATATCTGTATATAGAGAATGTATATGTGTATCTATATATCTGTATATATATATATACATACAATGGAGTTTTATTCAGTCATAAAGAAGAATGAAATTATGTCATTTTCAGGAAAATGAATGGAACTTGAGAACACTGTGTTAAGTAAAGTAAGTCAAACTTAGAAAATCAAGGGTTATGTTTTCTCTCATATGTGGAAGGTAAAGCAAAAAAATAAAAAGAAAGGTGTGTGTAAGGAAATCTCATGCATACCATAAAGAGATCAGTGGAGTAGAGAAAGATAGGGGAGGCAGAAGGAGAGGAAGAAGGAAAATACTGAGGAAGGATATTGGCCAAATTATATGCTTATATTGTCTGCATGTACAAATCTGTAACAACAAATCACACCTTATGTATAGCTATAATTTTAAAAAATAAAAAGGGGAAAGATTCCTTCTCAGCCAGATGGATGCAGTGATGTCACACCTACAGTCCCAACTGCTAAGGAGAATAAGGTAGCAGGACCCCTTGAGCCCAGGAGTTCGAGGATAACTTAGGTAACATAGCTCATCTCAAAAACCAAAACCAAAAAAGGTATTCTTCTTCACTTATGAAACAGCTAAGGTGTTATCTTCTATATTATTCATTTTTGTTACTTTGATCAAATAAGTAACCAAGTATTATGTCTCAGGCACCTATGATTCTATCTTATTTTTATACTTTGTATTTTTGTAATGCTAGGGATAGAATCCCAGGCCTTACACATCCTAGGCAAGTGTTCTACCACTGAGCCACATCCCAAACTTAACTTGGCGCGTTATATTCGAGAACAATGTTCATTGAAACAGATGAGAAGCTACTTTTAAGGAACTAATGTTGACTTTGTAAGTCCTCCCTAGAAAACTGGGTCTCAGCCTTAGAGGTGATAAGTAAGGTCACTTCCTGTTAGGCCAAGAACCTTAAGAAATGTGAGGCACATTTAAGGATACTACTATAGGTGAAATCTGGTAGTTTCCCAGGTTTGCTTTCCTAGCCTGGGAAAGTGAACAACAATGGTTTTTTTAAGTATCCTTGCTAAGATGCCTTATGACAAGTTACAAAATTAATTTTGTTACTTTAATAGTTAGTACAATAGTGCATAGGCTCCATGTATACAAAAATAAACTCATTTTTAAGAGTAAAATGGAAGCTGGGCTCAATGGTGCAGTGCTACAATCCCAGCTACGCAAGGTTTAAGGATCTAAATTCAGGGGGCTCAGGCAGGAGAATCGCCAAGTTAGAGGGTTGGGAATGTAGCTGGAGATGTAACTCAGTTATAGAAGGCTTGCCTAGTATGCAGGAGTCCCTGTGTTTAATTCCCAATAACAGCAACAATGGCAACAACAATAATAAGAGTTTTTCAAAATCCAGTGGCAGGAGTATAAAATGGTACAACTCTTCTGAGGGGCATTTTGAGACTATGTTAAAGGAGCCTTAAAAACATGTTCCCTCTCCCAAATCCACTGAGACAAGAAAGACCAAAACTACTTAGGAAAATGCCATCATCAAAGAAACCAGGGAAAATATCAATACTATAAACAAAATTTTGACTCTACATGCATATTCCCAAGACTGCAAGGTACAGACATAAGTGAGACTATTCTGAAATGTCCTAACACATAATTTGCAAAGTTAAGATTTAGGGTCATGGAATGACTAAGGGAACGTACGGATTATAGAGCTTGGAGTGTATGATCACAAAGCAAGTAAGAACATCAAAGGCTACCTTTTGGTTTCATCATTTTGATTTTTCTTAATATGTCATTAGGGTTGAAAAGAAGCCAGATTTTTTTGTTTTTTGTTTTAGATGGGATCTCACTATATTGTGCAGGCTGGCCTCAAATTCCTGGGCTCCAGTGATCCTCCTAACTCAGCCTCCAAACTAAGCTGAGAACAGAGGCCCAGCAGGAGGCATCTTTGAAAGTATTCAAATTTGACTAAGCAATCATAAAGTCTGATTCACTATACAAAACCCATAATCCAACTATTACAAAGGGGCATTATCACCCTCCTCCTTTCTTCACTTAAAAAATCTTAATAAACTAGAAATAGATATATACTTATTTAATAAGACTTTTAAAATATATATATTTAAATATATATGACAATATATATATAACAAAAAAGGCCATATCATAGATAAGATGAAACATCAGTATCAGTTCCAAAGTCAAGAAAAAGATAAGGGTGTCCAGTGTTAACACTGCTTTGCAAGTACTAACCAACTTAATTTTATACTTTACACAGAAGAATAAAGTTACAAATATTGGAAATAAGGCAGTAAAATGATCTTTATCTGCATAAGATATAAACTAAGTGTTTGAAAAACCCTAGAGAATCAATTGAAAAATTATTAGAAAAAATAAAAGAGTTGGGTAATTCAACAAACAGCACAAATTAATGTTCCTGGAAAAACTAGTCTTTTGGAGAAAAAAAAACTTGATCACTTCTTTTACTTACACTTAAATTTCATCTATGATAAAGACAAGCAAGAACTGCCAAGAGTGGCAGCATATACCTGTGAGTCCCAGCTACTAGGGAAGCTGAGTCAAGAAGTTTACTTAAGCCCATGAGTTAGAGACCAGCATGGGGAATACAGTGAGATCCCATCTCAAAAAAAAAAAAAAAAAAAAAAAAAGATAAAGCAAGACAAACCTAACAGCCATAAATGAAAAGAATGCATATTGATTCCCTCCCACCCCTACGCTGAGGACCTAATAAGGGCTTGGTATAGACTAGGCAAGTACTCTATCACTGAGGTATATCCCTAGCCCACACATTGGCTTCCATATCCACATTTCTTCCCATATTCAACAACATGGGGGGAAAAAAATTCTGCCATGTGTGTCAAAAATTGGAAGAAGGAACAGGAATAAGAGAAGAAGAGAAGAAAAAAAGTGAAAATAGCAGGTCTACTGGAGCTTGGTTGTGGTAGCTCCTAAGAGTCAGTGGTTGAATTTTCAGGAATTTTGCAGCCTGATTGTTAAACACAATCATTATTAATTAAATTACACAAACTTATAATTCATTAAATTATAGTTAGGGGGTCTCTGGAGACGGAGCTCAGTGGTAAGACACACAAAACATGCAGGAAGCCCTTGAGCTCAATTCCTAGTGTCACAAAATAAATAAGGTAATCAACACTCAAAACTCATCACTTTGTAATTATTTTACTATATGTCATTATTATGTTGTAGAGCTTATTTTTGTCTATTTTATTATAGTAGAAATACCATACAATGGTTGTGCAACTACACTTAACTCTATTCAGTGTTGTTACTGGACTAAAATATAGGCACTGTGAGGAGTGTGTACACACAGAAAAGAAGAGACACTACAAATCAGGGCTCCATTCAAACACACATGGGCCAGTTAATATTTTCCACTGGATATATAAAATATATTCATATCCTTTGACCTAGAAATTCAACTCTAGGAATAAATGTTAAGGAAATAAATTAGAATGTGCAGAAGGGCTTAGGTATATTCCATTATACAATGATATATGTTTTTTAAAAAGTAACTTAAAAGCTGCATATGGTGGTACATGCCTGTAGTTCCAGCTACTTGTATTGGAGGAAGAAGTATTGCTAAATTTGAGGCTAGCCTAGGCAACTCAGTCTAAAAAAAAAAAAAAAAAATGAAAAAAGAAGAAGAAAAGTAACTTAAAATTGCGTAGTTGAATAAATTACAATACACAATTTGAAAACATTTAGAGACTTGAAAATGCTTATGGATATAATCCAAATGATCAAAAAATGTAAAATGCAAAACTAAAAAAAAAAAAGAAAAGAAGAAAAAATACATATTATTTACCCAGAAAAAAAACACTAGAAAATAAAACTTGTTTCATTCAAAAAGCAATTTCTGAATGAAGAATTTCTGAAATCTGGAGTTTGAACTCTCTGAAATATCTTTCCATCACAGCTCTAATTTCACCATTTTAAACACCCATTTTCTCATTCCCCCCTAGTTACAATGAAAGAAATGGCTTTCCTTTTAGTTAATGTCAGTCTAACATGGATCTGAAGCCCATTTCTTCCCACGTATCAGAGAATCTCTAAATTATATCCTCTGCCCCTATGTCTTCAATTTCTTTTTCTTTTTTCTTTCTTTCTTGGTACCAGGGATTGAATACAGAGGCACTTAATCACTGAGTCACAGCCCCAGCTCTTTTTTTTGTATTTTATATAGAGACAGGGTCTTACTGAGTTGCCTAGAGCCTCTAAATTACTGACACTGGCTTTGAACTCTTGATCCTCCTGCCTCAGCCTCTTGAGCCACTGGGATTACAGGCAGGCAGCACCCAGCAGTATCTTCATTTTCTTTCTCTTTTCTGGTGCTGGGATCAAACTCAAGGCTTTGTGCATGGTAGACAAGCTTTCTACCACTGTGCTACATCCTCAGCCCCATTCTCATTTTTTAAGAAAATCATCCTCAGGTTAATGTTGCCTTCCCAGAAACCGCCTGATTTCTTTTCCTTCCTCTTACAAAAAAAAAAAAAAAAAAAATTAAAAATTAAAAATTAAAAATAAATTAAATTCCATGCTTCTGTCTTCAGGTTTGGCTCAAACTACTCCACTGAAACTATTAGTGCTAAGGTCACCAATGTTCATATCACTTAATCCAACAGATTATTTATGTTCTTTCTTACCTGATATAATATTTCACCCACACCCATGTCCCTCATTTTCACTTTTCATAAGGGAAGGTTTCATTCATGCACACTTTCATTTCAATAAATATGCTTCAACACCAAAAAAACTAGTAATGCATATCAAGACTAAAAATAGAATTTCAGACATCTGAAATTTTTATTTTAATGATTTCTGTTTTAATAAAATTTATGAGCCTTTATACTTTATAGTGAAAACTACTTTTGATTTTTTTAAAAAAACTCAAAGGAGGATGAACATGATTAACTGTAAGAAGGGATAATAAAATGGAAAGTTGTAGAGCTGTATGTACACTTTTATCATAAATAAGCATATGACACAAATGTAAGTTAATATGAGAATTTATTTTTTAAAGTCCCAAGTTATGTTCTCAAATAGTCTTAAACTTAAATATCTAAAAAGTAATAGAATTACTAGGATGATAACCCTACCTTATTAAGGAAGATATAATTTTAGAATGCTCAGTAAATTTAATAAAACTATAATTTTTAAGAAAGATTACTATCACAAGAGGTTGAAACAAAACCACCACCAAAAAAAAGGCTTTAAAAAGTTGACCTTTAGTTATCTAGCTCAGCATTCTTATAACAGGAACATTGTATACTTTATTGTATACAATACAACATAAAACATGAAAATATGGTACAGATAATAAGTCTTGATGGGAAGTTGGGTCTTAACATTGGCAGAAAAGGACATATTTACTAGCAGAAAGAAATGCAGAATTAAATACCATATAATAAAATAAAAATATGATAACTATAAAAACTTTGGTAACGAGGGAAATTTTAAAACATTTTGTAAAAAAGGCATTTTTAAAAATATTTTAGTTGTAGATGGACACAATACCTTTATTTTATTTATTTATTTTTATGTGGTGCTGAGGATCAAACCCAGTATCTCACATGTGCTGGGCAAGCACTCTACCACTGAACCACAACCCCAGCCCCTAATGGGGCATTTTAAGCCTAAAAGTAGAGAAATTAGCAAGTTAATATATCACATTTCTGTGTACAAAATGTTAAAAAGCAAAATAACTTATTAAATAATAAAAATATAATAGCAAGCACCATTAATGCTTAAATAATTTCTAAGTAGCTTATTACAAATATACTAAGATCCTAATACAAATAACAGACGAACATCAAAAATAAATCACAAAAAAAGAAATAAAACAGGTAAGACACTAGAAAGTGCTCATTCTATATAGAATTAAGGTAATTTTGGGGGATTGACATGGTCTAAAAATGATTAAAATACTCACCCAATCCAACAAAGGTATGGTAAAATGGTTATATATTGTTTATGAGATGTAAATTCATACAATCCTTCCAAAAGCTAAGTTGGATATATATATATATATATATATATATATATATATATATATATAGAAAGTCTTCATATATTCCCAGCCCCTGACACATTAATTGTGCTTCTGGGAATGAATCCTAAATAACATAGAACAACAACGAATAAATGCATTACAGAAAAAAAATGTTCCATGAAGTAGGACTGGGGGTTATAGCTCAGTGGTAGAACATGTATCCTGGGTTTAATTCCCAGCACTTGGCCAAAACAAATTTCACCCAAGCATAAGGGAAGGAAGAAAGGAAGGAAGGAAGGTAGGTAGGTACATATGTGCCACTATCCACAGGACTATTGGGGCACAGGGAAGAATTAGATATTTCTGTGGGGAGATAGTTGTAAAGATCTTACAAAATCAATTCTTCAGAATGTTACTGAAAATGAGCAAGGGTGAGGATGTGGCTGTGTTAGAGCACTTGCCTAGCATGTGTAAAGGCCCCGGGTTTGATCCTCAGCAGTGCAAAAGAAAAAAGGCAATTTTACCAAGCAAGAAGGAAAGAAACACTGGGCATGGGATCACATGCCTATAATTACAGCTAGTCCTGGGACTAAGGCAGACAAATCACAAGTTCCAGGCCAGTCATGGCAACTCAGCAAGACTATGTCTTTAAAATAAAAAGGGCTGGGGACTAATATGTATAATTATAATGTACCAAAAAAAAAAAATCCCTTCCAATCTTAAAAAAAGGTGGGCAATGCTGGGGATGCAGCACAGTGGTACAACATTTGCCTAGTTTGTTCCAGGGCATGTGCCAAGATTTGAGTTCCACCCCATTGTTCAGTCCCACCTCCAAAAAGGAAGGAAACAAGAATTGCTGATAAGGAACATCACTTGCAAAATCATTGAGCTTAGCTAGATGGATACCTGTAATCCCAGAGACTTCAGAGGCTGAGTAAGGCAGGAGGATTACAAATTCTAGGCCAACGTGGGCAACTTAGCAAGATCCTGTATCAAAATAAAAAATTTAAAAGGGCTGGGGTGTATCTCAGTGGTAGAGTACCCCTGAGTTCAGTCCTGAATCACTCTCTCACACACACACAATCATAGAGTCATAAAAGTTTATATTCAGTGATCCATAACAAGTACGAATCCATAACAAGTATGGTATGTTCTAATACATTAAGAACATGCTATCTTCCATCTCCCACTGATTGTCAGAAACCAATGTTTGGTACTGGCATATACAAAAAAACATAGCAATTTTCCACAAGTGGAGATGCAAAATATTATGTTAGCTGGGTGTGCTTATTCATCAATGTGTAATGTGACTTAAGAAGAAAGAATTAGAAGGGTTAAAAAACACAAGAGGGACTGAGAATGTAGCTCAGTGGTAGAGTCAGTGCACAAGTCCCTGGGTTCAGTCCCCCTCACAAACACACCATAATAAACAAGGAAGAATTTGCCTTAACCTAACCCCTCACGAGACCATATGATGTATCAGAAATAAAATCTAACCAGTGGTAAGCAGTAAACTACAATCAATCATTACATATCTCATTTTCATCATCTGAAAAGAAGGCATAAATGTTCATTTATGTCAAATTATAATTATAATCGTATGAAATAAATATAAATGTAAGGTAATATAATTTCTTAGCTCCCCAAATTAGCCCAACTCCATTCCTTTAAATTACTGTCCCTCTCGTTTATCCTTCTGAACATTCACACTATTAACCTGACCATTACCACTTTATACCAAAATTTCTTCAATAAATTACTGGTCTCTTTCAATAACCTTTTTTTTTACACATTCAACAGATTACTTCCAAACCTTTCTAAAACAACTTTTTAATCATGTTGTCCTTATCCTTAAAAATCTATTAGTGAATCCAAATTTCCTTTTCTAACTCAATCTGCCACTATATAGGCACATTTTAGCTAGGTAGGTATTATGGTTTGAAGGTGTGATATCCTCTGAGAGCTCATGTGTGGGACAATTCAAGTATTGGTGGAGAAATGATTAGGTTATGAGAGCCTTACCCCAAACAGTGGACTAATCCCCTTGATGGAATTAACTTGAGTGGTGACTGAAGGCAGGTAGGGTATGGCTGGAGGAAGTGGGTCTTTGGGGTATATATTTGGTGAGCTGAGCTCTTTGCTTTCTGATCATCATGTGAGCCACTTCCCTCTGTCCCACTCTTCTGCCATGACATTCAGCCTCACCTCAAGCCCCAAGGAATGGAGCCAGTTGTCTATGAACTGCCTCGGAAACCAGGAGCCCCAAAATAAACTTTTCCTCCTCTACAACTGTTCTGGTCAGGTTTCAAGTCACAGAATTGAAAAAGCTGACTAAAACAGTAGGTATTCCCATTTCTTCTTCTTTATTCAGCTAATCTAAGCTAATATATCTATTTCCTCTAAGGTCCAAGTCATGTTCTACCATCTTTTTGCACCCTTTTAATTGCAAATTAATTTTTTAAAAAATATTTGAGTAATATCAAGAGTAATACTTAAGGGACTGGGGTTGTGGCTCAGTGGAAGAGTGCTAGCCTAGCATGTCTGAGGCACTGGGTTCGATTCTCAGCACCACATAAATAAAGGTATTGTGTCTGTCTACAACTAAAAATATTTTAAAAAAAAGTAATACTTAAGCACAGAAACTATCCCAAACCAGGCTGCTTCACATACATCATCATCTTCTTAGAGTAAGAGTATATTCTAGTCAGTGGGTAGTGTTAAAATATGATAACTATTGCATTTGTATCACAGTGAACACCAAAATACTGACCCTCATATGTCTGACATAGCCAGTTTCACTACCAGCACTGAAAATTATGATTTATGTAGTTAAGCCCAAATATCATAGATGGCCTGCATTAGGAGCCATGACATTTACAAAAAAAAAGAAAAAACACATGCCAAAAAATATTATGAGACCTGACCACTATACTTAGTGTAAGATGTTCATGCTGTGAGTGAAATTGTAAGGGAGGGGAAAAAAATCCCTCTATAAAAAATAAAACAGGACTGGGGATATAGCTCAGCTGGTAGAGTGCTTACCTTGCAAGCACAAGGCCCTGGGTTCAATCCCCAGCACAGCAAAAAATAAATAAATAAGTAAATAAAACAGTTTAGAGATGTGTAGCTCAGTGATAGAATACTTATGGGTTTAATCCCCAGTACCAGGGAAGGAGGGAGAGAGAGAAAGAGAAATAATTCTGGTGTACCCTAGTGTCCTTTGTCCCTACCCTCCCATTTTATACATAGTATAAAAACATTTACAAATTCTCTAAAACAATTCTCTTTTGTAAGCTTTGGCAAGTACAACTATGAACAGGCTTTCTGGAAGGGGAAGGATAAAGAGAGTTTTCACTTAATGTCCAAAGTTCTCTTTCTGGACTAAACTGTTTATAATCTTTGCTTTGTCGTTCTCTCTTAACCCTTCAACTGTCTACTTCAAATCCCCAAGGTAAGATTACAGATAAGAGTTATTGTAAAACAGTCTGCTGGTGATGCACAGGAATTCAATGTTAAAATACTTAGAACACTGCAGTCAAAGCTCTGTAGTGGGCTGGGGTTGTAACTCAGTGGTAGAGAGCGCTTGCCTAGCATGTGTGACGCACTAGGTTTGATCCGCAGCACCACATAAAAAAAAATAAATAGATAAATAAATAAATAAATAAATAAATAAAAATAAAGCCCATCACCAACTAAAAACAAGAAGTTCTGAAGTAACTCCTTTTTTAAAATAGAGAGTTTGGACTCATAACCTTTCTTAGTTATTGTTGCTTTGCAAACCCTTTCATTTAGCATCCTGTATGAACAATCCATAAAGGGAGAAAAACATCATTCTGTGACTTACAGGCTACTCCTGACTTTCTCAAATATTCAAGATGGGTTTTACTGCTTCTTATGTCATCATAATGATTTATGTTAAAAATTATATTTTTCCCAAGGAAGATCAGAAGTATATTTCAGTAATCATGTCATCATGAAAACTAGAAAACATAGGAAGTATGGCTTCTCTTAAAACTTATCCTTGTGCAAAATAAAAAATGATTGTGTAAAAGGCATTTTGTTTTTGCATTTATTGAAAACAGGGTCTCACTATGTTGCCCAGGTTGGTCCAAATATCCTGAGTTCAAGTGATCCTCCTGACTTAACCTCCATAGCAGCTGGGACTTCAGTGTGCACAACTGCACCCAGCTATGTAAAAGTTTTAAGGTTTTCTTATGACAAGTCTCTTACAGTTAATGTTTATCACAATATTATAAGTAAATAAAACAAACTTCATTATTCTTGTACAGTAATAATAAATTTGATTTTTATGTAATAAAATGAAATTAGGAAAATACCACTGAAATTTATTATTGTTAGTCAAAACATTATGTACAAGACCTTTTTATATCTTTATGTTGGAAAACATTTTTAAAATCTTTCCTTGTTTTCAAACTCTCTAAATGATATTTCCATTTCTAGTGAAATTCAGTACTGGCATTATTGAAAATAAGGTATATGAGTTCTGTTGCTTTTTGTCCCTATGGATGTGCCTATGGTAGTCCAGCTAGTCTGCCTAGAAATAATTTTATTTGTGTGTCTGTGGTACTGGGGATTAAACCAAGGGTCTCAAGCATTCTAGTCAAGCACTCTACCGCTGAGTTACATTCCCAGCCCTAAAAAAAATAAAAATATTTTTTCAGTCAACACCATCAAATTTCCCTTGGAGGGAAATTTCACACACCAGGTGGAGTTAAGGGACACAGGGGTGATTATCCACTCTGCTCTATGCTCAATGTTCTTAGCAGGTATGATCACACAGCAGGTTTCAAATAAAAAACATTCACAAAAGCACAGATATGAGGAGAATGGAGGGGTTCTGAAAAACCTCACATAAAACAGAAGATTTGGAGACCTCTGACCAGAAAGGGCAGTTCTGTAAGTTTTAACCTGGCCTCCACAGACTGAAATGAATGATTAGAAACTGATTAACCCACCTTTCTCAGAGAAAGCCAGCAGTCAATTTCCCTGACATTTAGTGGAAGAGGTATGGGTTGCGATGACCTCAAAAAGGTTATAGAATCACCCCCAGATACCCAAGGGAGTAGCTTTAATGTATTTTAGCTAAAGGGGGTTCATATTATTCCCCCTTTGCTGGATCCTTTCTTCCTGATCTCTGTATATTCAAAGTTTCCTCTTTTTTTTTTTTTTTTTTTTTTTTTTGTGGTCCTGGGAATTGAACCCGGGAGCCCTTAACCACTGAATCACATCTCCACTCCTTTTTTGTATTTAATTTAGACACAGGGTCTCATTGAATTGCTTAGGACCTCACTAAGTTGCTGAGACTGGCTTTGAACTTGCAATCCTCCTGCCTCAGCCTCCAGAGCCCAGCCACTGGGAATTACAGACATGTATCACCACGCTCAGCCAAAGTTTACTCATTCTTTTCCATCTAGTTCAATGCTACCTAATCCAATGAACCTTTTCTCATTACTCCAACAAGAAACCAACTCTCTCCTATTCTCAATTTCCACAAACTTCTGTCTATAGCTCTCCAAAGGCATGCTTAGACAGTATTCTGTATAAATTTGAAGAATGAAGGCAGCTGCCTCCTCTTTTCCCTATTATTGATAATAGGACAATAAGTATATTAAATACCTACAATTCTCCTGTGTGGCATTGAATCAATTCATTTTACAAACAAAATTTCCTAAGTTTTTTGTTTTGCTTACTTATTAAAAATTCAGCCCATTAACTCATCCTTCCTCTTTTCTAAATAAAATTATGTTGTAATCAGAACTAGAAAACACAGACAAAATCCTAAACTTTCTTCTTGGCAAAAAAAAAATAAGAACAATTCACTGTTTGACCAATCAAGAAGTGGGGCAAACTAGACATTTAAATTTTGCTTCCTTTTATTTTGCTTGCTTATTCAGTGATGAGATGCTAACAAGTAAGAAAACACCTGAAAGGACAGTTGTCAAAAGTGCAAGGAATAATTCACAAAATGACCAATGTAACCTCAAACAACGGCAACTTAACTGTATATATAAAATTGTGATCCCATGCAACTCAAAACTGAAACCTAACACCTCATCCTTTAATAACCTTTGAATTTATTATTTTGAAAAAAAAGTACAGGCTACTAACATCTAGATTAAATTTGGCCATATATTCTGTTATATTACCAACATATCTAGTCAATTGTGAAGCTAAGAAAGAGTAAAATACACTCTCAGAACTGGTTCTCAACCTTGAAATGCTGAGAGATACTTTATCATGCAATATGGAGACAAACAAATGCATGTACATGTGAACCTAACACTGTGTTGTATGAAAAGCTCAATATAAATGCATCATCATAAATCATTCAGGTATCAATTTGTTTTTAACATACACAAATCAAGGCATAGCTCCCTTTGATTCCTAAAAGGATATCTAAAATTGTATTTACCATTTTTTCCTCCCACTTTTATTGAAAACTTGGGATATAAAGGTTTTCTCCTCTTTCCTTATAATTGTTACTGACAACAGGCAGAAAACCAGTACAGCTGGATTAACTTACACATATCTTTTAAATACTGCAAGAGGCCCCCAAAGCAAAAGAGACTACTCATTAGATTCCTTCTAAAAATTTTAGATAGCTTTACTATAGCAATATTCTAATTAAATTATAAAGTTCTATCAATTTTCCTTTCTATCTTGCTTTACACTACTCATAAACTAAAAGTGCTATCACTTTTCTACATATAATATTATTTTACCAGCTAATTAATCACAATCTGGTGTTAATGTTGTTTCTCAAAACTATATATATGACTTATGAAATATAATCAATGATATTTTCAAGCCAAAAGCGATTAAATTTTCTATCTATGGACAAAATCATAAAATATTACTCTCCAAAAATTACAAAAGACTGTACAATCTAGGTTTGTTTGGTTCATTCTGACCAAGGTTAAATATATGATAGATAGGACATGACCTTTTATATTCGTTTCCTTCAAAGCTTCTTCATTTTACTGAGAATTTAGTTTAAATTAATATTTTAAATTGAAGCTGTTCTGTGTTGCAAACACAGCTAAAATGAGGAGCTTCTGTAGCAGCAGTGACCAGATTTTAAATGCAGGTAGATCAATAAAAAAGAAAGAAAAGAAAAATCACCAACAAGCACAAGCTTCATGTGTGAGTGGAACAGTTTATAATAGCTTGCAAATGACTATGTGCTTGCTGTAACCAGCTGTTCTTAAATTATGAATATGCAACCAATTCATGTTAAAGCCAAATCCCAGCACTATTTCTACACAGAAATCCCAGTAGTTTTGCTTGTTCTACATGTTAGCTCTGTTAAGGATACAAATAGCAGTAAGCTTCCGAACAAATAGGACCAAACTATTGGCATTTCATGCACTAGGTCCATTATCACAGCAGGGAATGTCAATCACTGGTACATTCCTATAACAGCTCAGGCAATATGACAATGATCTTGTAGGGGAAAAAAAATAAAAATCTCTGCAGCATACTCAAAGTCCTTCTGACAACCTAAGGCTTTCTTACTATAGCCAATCAGATTGTCAGACCTGACCTACTAGAAGACTTCCACTAAGCTTCAAACATTTAAAAACATCAATCATAAAAACAAAGACAGGACACTGAATTATACAGTATTAACCTCCAGGGTTTGCATACAAAGACCATAGATTTATTTATGTCCCAGCGAGTTAAGAGCTTCAGTACACCGTTCTTTACACCAAACTGACTGCCAATTTGATGAACCTCTCTGCCCTCAGCAGGAGTGCACCATCTTTGATTAATGAGTGCATGTTTGTGGAAAAGTATTAAGAGCAAAAAATAGAAAAGAAAACCACAATTATATCTACACATAGCTGAAGAACCAATGCAATAATTACTTTCAAACCAAATGTTCCTTTTTCTTATATACACATGCACAAAGTTATTAAAGATTTTTACCTACAAACTACTTTTATTATTATTTTCCCCAATACTAAAGAATTTGTATCTAAGCCAAATTAATGCCAAATTTTATAAATTAAAACATGATTTTTAAAGCATTAATATTATATTTTAAAACAATCTAAACTATACTATATAACAATTAATATATGTGGATAAAAGCTTGTTTTTATCTCTTATCCTTATTAAAAGCCTATTAATTTGAAAAAACTGATGTTTAATTTACAAATATCTGGACTTTTAAAATATTTTATATCTCAAACTCTATTATAATTTGCCACAAATCAAGTGGCACTCAGAAGAGATTTTAAAATTATATAATTCACTTAATTTTCCTACTTTCAGTAGATATTACCAATATTTTATGACTCCATGTTATAAATGAACTAAACATATTTATTATCCACAATTTCAAGTTAATATGGTCAACAGAAAAGCTTACAAAGTTAAACTTCAACACTTCTGTTCAGAATTACCTTCCTTTAAGAAATTAAATTCTAAAAATTCCTACTTAAATTGTAGGATACTTATTGGTGCTACTATATTATCTCTAAAAATAGACTTAAGCATTGAGATTTCTTTTAAAAATAGTTTATATTGAATATCCAACTCAATTTACCATTATTTGGTTTATATGAATATCTGCCTTGATACAAATATGCAATGAATAAATATATTTCTTAAAAATTGCATCACATTCTAAGGTAACAAAGATTTCTTTTTAAGGATTTGTATAATTATTATAAAAAGACTTGAGAAAGCATATTATCTGAATATAAATCTTACCTTCAGTCAAAGTAAAATGTGACCTATTGAAAAGGAAAGTGACTCCATAAACATGATTTCAGGAAATCATAATTCTGGAATTTTGGGGTATAAGTGTTAAAAATTTGTTTATATCATATAGGAGGATCTTTTAATAAGATTTGCCTTAGCAAATTATATATTCTAACCATCAATTTCACAACTTAAATATCTATTTTTTTAAACAGACGAATTATTTTAAATGTTATAAATTTTATAAAGAAGAATTATTAAATGCCTAATATACCTAACAATCTAAAATTTTTAAAAATCAATAAACATTGGGATACATCAGGCCTCAACATAGTAATAAAATACATTATATCATTACATCTTATCAACCTCAAGTTTACATGAACTTTTTAAAAATGTGTTTTTGTCAGTTGTTGTTACTCTTTATTCTTCCTTTTTACTCTTTACCATCTTCCCTCCCACCAACCAAACCATGCAAATAATAAGAAAAAGTACAAAACACTTAGGTACTAGTGGATAATGACACCATTTTAGTACTAGTTTCAACTATCAATAAAATTTATTATAACAATAAAATGTAATTTTAATTTAAAAATCATTAAATTACTAGAATAATTTAGATAAGTGTGAGAATTTTTAAGTAACATTTTGGCCTCCTTATAAGAGAAAATTAAAAACAAAATAGCTTATTACTCCAATAATTATTTCTCTTCTGATTATCTCCTACAACAAAAGTTTAAAGGAACACTAAACCAAATGAGTCAATCTTTATTAAATAAACTACAATATTTTTAAGACCTTATAAGATATTTAATTTTAGCTAATCAAAAACGCCTTAAAAACCTAACTAGGTAATCTGATTAATCCCTCAAGAAATCAAGTATATTAAAAATCATTAAACCATGATAATAACAATTTCATTTAGGAATCAAAAATCACCTTTAAGTTCCTTTAAGTTAAATCACATTCTTTCTTTCAGTAGTTCCCACAAGGACTAGTTCAAAAACTCAGAAACTACAACTTAAAATCCTTTTCTTTGAGAAATCTTTAAACCTACAAGTAATCAAGTTCTAACATATGCTTTCACTAATTCAAGGAGAGAAGACAGAAATCCTGAACTTTCATGCAACTGTGATATCCTACATTTTGTATAGTAACACAAAAGTAGCAACAAAGACATTAACAATTGCAGTTCAAGCTGGGAGTGACTGTTCTGTTTCAATTCAATGACACCACTAATGGCTTCTTAGCAGCTCCATGAAATCAACCAGCTGTCAAGTTGATGCATCAGAAGGAACAGTTATGCACTCCCATAAGAAAAAGCAACACATCAGGATGTTTGGCAAAACATCTGCTCCTTTACACTGCAGTTCTATAATAAACATGCAAACAAAGAAATGGGAGAAAGGGCAACAGAATTAAAATTCCAAGATTTCCATTACAGTCTTACATGCATTTTAAACGATGGCTTATAAAAAATAAAAACAAATTTCTCCAAAGTTGAATACTTGTTATTCTAATTTTTGAAAATGCTAAATATAATTAAATGCTCTTTTAGACAGGCAAAAACTACATAAAACCCTTGCATTTTAAAAATTCAGAGTAAATTAAAAGGAAAATCAGTATCACAAAACTCAAAAATTAAAACTAAAATATAACCTTTCCACTTAGTAAATGCATTTCCAATACTGAACAGTCTAAAAATATTTTATCTTTAGTGTTTGTAAGAGTAAAGGTTGCTCAAGTTCAGTACTAATTTAAACTAAAACAATAAAGACACTATTATTTGGATTTTAAAATATGTACCTCCTCTTATTTCTCTTTAAACCCTTATATCAACACAATATTAAGTTCTCATAAATAACTTCCTGTTTTCAGAGCATATAATCTGATTTTCTAAAAAAATAAAAACAAACCTGTCCAAACCTGTCATCTTAAAATAATTTTACATTCAACCACTCAATGCAAATATTTGTAAAATCTGACTTTTTTTCTAGTTGAAATATACAAGTGCCTTAATGTTATCTAAATTATTGATTATGAAGCACAGTGACAATAATATGTACGGTTTACAATAGGTGTGAGACATCCAATGTACTTAACTACCATTTTCTTAAACTGCTTATCCTCTGTTGCTTGCCATTTATAATCTGCCAAATCTCCTAGTCCTTTGTTGCATGTATAATTTAGAACCATCTGTTCTATGTGCTTTTAACTATTTAAACATTTTTCACCTACCTACAATTCACATAAATGGCAGACATTCAATTCAGTCAAGCTTTCTCTATATAGCATTTTACATAAAGCAAATTCCTGGATAAATAGCAGATAACAGAAATTGAAAACATACAGAAATTAAAAACATAACATTTATATCATGAGTTTTTACATTTAGACAAACCTTTTTAACATATTCAGAATAATTTGTAATAGGTTTTTTAAAGTTAATTGTAGCCAATGTTTTTCCCCAATCCAGAAGACAAAGAGAATGCAAATTAAATACAGACAGTTTCATGTCCTTGTTAGAAGAGATGTAAATATGCTGACTGAAAATGACTACAGGAGACAGAATTCCACTTTCCCATTCAATTTACAGTGCCTCTTATTTATACACTAGTCAGTGAGTGTATCATTAAGTTTGGTCATGTGACCAGCCCAACTTTTGTGAGGTGAAAAACTATGTTAGACAATCAAATTAAAACACTAGTTTTTACTGTATATCTTTCCATAATGGCTGACAACCAGTTCATAGCTAGAATATGAATTATCTTTTAAAATCTATTCTGCCTTTTACATACTCAATTTTTGCTACTGAATTTTAAAAGTATTTGGTATATTGAGATAGTTGTTTTTCGAAATATAAATAAATATGCCAAAAAACCAGAATACTTAAGTTACAAAAGGGGAACTTGGAAATCTAGTAATGTATACCTAAATATTAACTAATAAACTAATTAAAAATCTACAGGGAGGCAAATAAAAAAGGGAATATGCTGATTATAAATGTATTTGAAACCCTTATAAAATAAGAAACAAACACAAAAACTAGGTTAATAACAAAGACAATAAAAGTTTTATCGGTTTTTTTCCACCTGTTACCATACAAAATGTGCAGACTTTTTCAGTTCATTTGAGAGCAAAACACAAAAATAAGCCATACAACTTATCGTTAAACTGTTAAGTTAAAAGATCCTTGGGAACGGGGAAATTTGAGCAAAAAAATGTACTTTTGGCAAAAATTTCTCGATAAAGTTTACATGACGTCACTGGACCCCCTGAACATTTTCTAAACTTTGAGCCTTATCCAGACACAGTTTTTGCCTTTCTAAGGCCTCCTTCCCTTCCTCAAAATAAAAAAGGGAAAGAGAGAGAGAGAGATTTGGGAATAAAAATTGCCCAAGATGGCGAAACGCTTGTTGTTTAGAGGGCAGGAAAAAAATGGAGGATATTGTAATATACACAAAGGGATAAATTTCAACAACTCGGCCAAGGACTGCAGCTGCTTCTCTCTTTATAAGGAAGCAACACACAAAAGATAAATACAGAGGGAGAGGGAAAAGAAAAGACTATCTCTCAAACAGCAGGGCCAGCTCTGACTCTTTAAACACTTCCTTTTCCAAATCCCAATTCTGGGGTTCGTGGAACTACTTTAAGGGGAGGGGAACCGAAAAAGCGAAAGGGGGGAGGGGAGCGACAAGAAGATTACAAGAGGGAAGCAGAAGAGTTGAGAGCTGACGGCAGTTCCTGGGGAAGAACTGCTAGATGAAACCGATTCACAGACATTACTGTAGGGAAAGCAATGCTCCTCAAACCTTCTTCGTTTTGACACAGACCTTCCCAGGTATCCAGATCTTCTCCCAGTTCCACCGGCCCCACCCCCACCTCCACCCCCGCTTATTTTCAGTAAACTCCAGAGCCTCAAGCTACACGGGGAGAGAAAAGAGGCCCGAATTGGGGGGTCGGATGGGGGGCAGACGCAGCTAATCAGTCCTAGAGGGAAGAAGGGGCGGAGGCAGAAAAGGGCAGCAGTAGGCGGACTGGGGTGGGGGGGAAATCTTGAAACTACCCCGGCGGGGAGTGAGGCAGTCAGTGCATATTCCGGGGTAGGAACGGCGATCGCAACGCTGCCAGAGGTTGCTTTTTAAGAAGCAAAACTGTTGGCGACGACCTGAACGCTGGAAGTCGAAGGGGAGGAGGAAGGAGACACGAAGCCCGGGCGGCCGAGAAGGGCGGTCGGCACAAAGGAGGCGGACTCGCGGCGGCAGCGTTTGCCCCGGCCTGGGGAGCGCGGCCCGCGGCCCTGCGAGCCCAAGTCCCGCACTGGCAGCTAGGAATAAAGTTTACGTTCTCCTGAGACCGCACCCCCCGCCTCCCACCCAGGACCGCACATCTCCGCGTCCTCCTCCCCCAAACTCCACTTGGAACTCCGAGAATCACCCCAGCCTTCCAGCCAGCACAACAAAGAGACACACCGACCGGCGAGGGTAAACAGCGGCGGCAGGGAGCAGGGCGGGCAGGGCGAGCGCCTCCAGATAAGCAACTCCGTAGTCCTCCCTGCTCGCAGGAGCGTAGTTACTCGTTTTCTGTTTCTGCCGGCTTCAAAACATTTGGAATTTTCAAGCTTCACCCTCACCCTTCCCATCCGAAGATTTTTAACTCACCTTTACTTTCGAACTGAGAGTTGCGGTGGATGGGATTTTTGCCTTCCCCAGATGGTTGAAGGTTAAGGTTTTTGTAATCCCCACCACCTCCTTATTTCTTTTATAATTTCTGCAAGGAAAGTATAAAGAGAGTTGGAGTGGAGGTGAGATTGGTGTTCGGCAAAGCCCTTGACTCCCTCCTTCTCCGTCTTCCGCCTCTCTCTCTCTCTCTCTGATTAGTTCCTATCCAGCAGCAGATTGAAGCAGGAGATGATTCTTCTCAAGGTTTGTTCAGCAGCTTCACTTCTAGGCGAAGGCTTCATGAACCAAGTGACGTCAACCAACAAGGCTTCTCTCTCTCTCCTCTCTCTAACAATGAAAGTTGCTGTTAACAAGGGAAAAAAGAGAGAGAATTGTTTATACCATTTCAGTTCCAATAATAAATGACCTATCAGCTCCTAAAGGAACCAAGGGAGGGAGGGGGTTGCTGCTTCTTTCCAAGAATACTGTGGCTTCGAGTTTGACCGTTCCTTGTCCCAGAAAAAGTTTTGCTTTTAAAAGAAGTGGGGCCAAAAAACGGGATTGAAAACTTAGTTTATAAAAAATATAAACTGATTCATAGAAGGCATAGGTTAACCATCTCCACCTAAACTTTTTTTATTCGCAAACTCAGAATTCTGTTTAAGTTTACAAAACCAACTTAATTTAATATGCCAAGAATTTGGAGATGTTACGATTCAAAAAGCAAGACGCAAGATGGTACCATGGTAAAATGCTACTACCTTTATTTATATTGGCGAGTTAAAACTGGCTGTAATGTTTATGCACTGAGTTAAAATAAAATTACAATGAAAGACGTTAAAATAGTAAATCGTTTTAAAGGTTTGAACAAACTGTAAACGATAATCGCAATCTTCTTTCCCCAGTTTCTTAGAAGTTAAAAAAATAGCTAATTGTAGAATTGAACACCTTTTTAAAAATCAGATTATGAGTAAAACTGGTAGCCCATTAACTCCACCTCTTCACTCTACACCCGATGTACTATTGGTCTGATCAGAATTTCCTTCAACTTTGTTTCTAACCTTCCACTCCCCCCACAATTCCCACATCCTGCAACCAATCAAGTTAAACTAAAGGTAGTGCGCCCTATTACACACCCCACTCCACAGCTTCCTAAAAATGATTTATTAAAGGAAAAAAAAAAAAAAAAAGCCTTACTCAGGGCAACACTTTATTACCCATGAAGTCATGAAGGTATGTAAAAAAAACTTCATTCATTGAGGTAGTGTTTTTCTCAACACATTAAAATCTCATAAGTTGATAAAATTACAAATTGCATAATTTAAGTTTCAGGTTGAAGAGCAAGTAAAAAAACCATCGGAGAAAAATTTGACCATGCACATGTATTTTATACATACATATGAGGATAAATGTATCTTAAAAGATGCTATTGTTTTATGTTTTCTCCTGAACCACTGGCTGTGATTTTAATTGTGCTGGAGGATCTTCATTAGTATTAACACATGGGGAGATTTCACAAAGCTGCTTCATTAGGGGGGAAAAAAAGCTGGCAGACTAGGTCTTTTTGCATGCACTGAGAATGTCAGCCTTACCTCGGTCATTTGTAACATAATAAGTGCAAGTACAATGATTGCAATGCAGGAGCACTGGGGGAAGGGCAGAAATACTGCCTGTCTAATAGGGATATCTGAGAAGGAGGCTGTTCATTGCATAGTAAAATGTATGCTAAAATTAGTGAAGATGATGTCTCAGGAGACTGATGCTAAATAAATTAATGTGCTGATATGTTTTTAATTATTATTTTTGTAGTAGTTTATTTCATTCTCAGGATTCACATTGAGCAGCAAAGCTGTGCTACACTTATTGATTTTTTTTCCCTGCCACATTCCCGGAATACAGATTTTAATCATTTCACTACACCACACTCAGTAATTTCATTAAAAACTGGAATCTTCCATCCCCCAAAAAGCATTTAATTTCAATGACATACAATTCTCTTTTAGCAGCAAACTGTCTCTACAGTAAAAGCTGGCCTAAGGTTCAAATGCATAATTTAATCCTGAGTTTTCCATGCTCTGCATTCCTTTCAAGCTATAATTTGAGTAACTACCTAATAACTGTAATAAGGATAATAATTTCCTTATAATATATTATTAACTCATATTTAATTAACTCAGAGGCCAAGCTCTATATATGTATGATTGGGTCAACAGTTCTGCAATCTCAAAATTTACTTATAATGTTCCAGAAGAAAATAGATTAAATATAAGTAGGAATGCTAACATTAGACTTCCATCCCAAGTCATATGCAAAAAAGTTCATGTATTATTCTATAATGATGATCATTACCTCAAGTAATATTTTTAAATATTTGGAAGTAAGCAGTGGATTTGGTGATATTTCTGTACATAAATAAAATATTATGATATTATGTTTTCTTTTTGTCATACTGGGGATTGAACTTAGGGCCCAGGCAAGTACCCTACCAACCACTGAGCTATGTTCCCAGCCCTTTTTTGAAACTTTGAGACAAGGTTTCACGAAATTGCTGGTACTGGTCTCTGACTTGCAATTCTCCTGCATTCGGCCTCCCAAGTAGTTGGGATTCCTGACATACAATCATACCTGGCTATAATGTTCCATTACTGACACTTGCTCTAATCATAAGCATTATTGCTGAAAATATTTAATTTTGAAAGAATAAGAAAACAGGGCTGATTTCAAGTCACCTTAACTTGAATTCTCTTAACATATTTCTCTTGAAAGTGGCACACTATAACATGTACAACTTAAGAATTTATCTTTTATTTTGTTTAAATATTTCATACAAATATTATTCAATTTTTTGTTCCAATAATATTTTTCAAAATATTGGTTTACAGTTGACACACTGGTTTTCCAAACAATGGGTTTTGTCGGACATGTAATTTCCATTGCTTGGTTTTTAGAAAAGAAACGCTGAGTAAAAAATCTGTACTAAAATTCACTAATTTAAATTGTGGGAATATGCCTAATAACCAGAAAAAAAATGGTATATATTATAATGAAAGTCATTAGCTTCTATGCAAGAATTTTTATCATTTCTTTGATTTTAGCACTATAGTTCAAAAATTTTTATGAATATATATAATTTTAAGTTGAAGTCATCTACAACACAGTTGTCTTTTTTGTTGATTATATGATGAAATGCTTAATAACAAAATAAATCTTGTCATTATGAAAAAGGTTGGAATAAAGGATAAAAATGAAGAATAACTACATTATAAATGTACACCACTGTACCTGGGCAGCTTAGTCCTTTTAAGACATTTGAAAACTACTTTTACTATCATTAAGGGCACTTTGTATAGTGACAGCTTTGGAGGGTTTTTAAAAAAATATTTTTAGTTATAGATGGACACAATATCATCATTTTATTTATTTATTTTATGTGGTGCTGAGGATTGAACCCAGTGCCTCACACATGCGAGGCAACTGCTCTTCCACTGAGCTACAAGCCCAGTACATGGAGATATTTTTGATGACATTCTCAAAGGTGAAATAAAGTTAGATGGAAATCAGTAATTAACAAAATGGTGAATGAAAAATGCAGATATCTAAAATTCATAAGTATATTTCTATACTTCAGTAATTCAATCATAAAAGCTATAATTTTAAGTTAAAATAGCTTCAAAAATTGGTGTTATTTGGTAATTCAAATACATTAATTAACAATTTAATCAATACTTTTAAATTGATTTTTAAAACAACAGTATACTAAAAATTTTAAACTAGATTATTCCAAATATTTAATAGCCTCTTATTAAAAAATTATATTTAAATTGGTTGTTTAGAACATGATTTTTCTCTTTTTTCATGTTATCATACTTGATCATTTCAGAAATTAGACTAAAATCAGAGTTGAAGGGAAAAATCAAAGTAAATAATTACTATGGTTATAAAATAATTTGGTTACCATAGCACTTAGTCTTCTATCCAAAATCACCTAAATCACATCTAAATAATGTACAGAATTGTGAAAGAATTTAATGATCAAGCAGATCTTTTCTAATTTCTAATCTAATTTCAGTAATGATTCCATAATTCTATATATGACATATACCTTTTATCTCCCACACTAATTATTACAGTACTGTAGACTAAATTGTTCCACTTTCTTCTCTAAAGCAGCATCTGATTTTAGGACCAAGGTAGATGAGAA
Organism: Glaucomys volans; assembly: GCA_020662805.1. Taxonomy (NCBI): domain Eukaryota; kingdom Metazoa; phylum Chordata; class Mammalia; order Rodentia; family Sciuridae; genus Glaucomys; species Glaucomys volans. The sequence goes on along the minus strand of JAJEJO010004494.1, from coordinate 400,201 downwards.
ATAGAGGTAGTTATATACCTAATTCATTACCAAGGATATTGTCAACAGTTCCTCAAAGAATAAGGATTTGCCATGCACAGAACAATGTCTAGGGCAGCTGACTGCAAACAAAAACAAATGACAGATCTTAATAGTGTAACAAGCTGGCCACTGTCATATCTTGTTTCTGTTTCAATCACTACAGACTAATGAAGCTTTGTTTTCATTCACTGAACAAACATTTAAATGCTTGCTATATGCTATATACTATGCTAGAGGCTGGAAAAAAAAAAACTCACTTTCTGGTTGCTGTTGAAAGTGTGAAAATCCTAGGAGATTAGAGACGAATATAAATAACATTATAAAGATACTTGTGAGAATAAAGATGGGGCAACTAATTCTGACTAGGAAACTAAAAAAGGCTTTATGAAAGACATATCATTTGAACTGCATCTCAAATACAGAGAGCTTAACCAGCAGAAGTTGGGCAGCGGGGTTGAGGGAGAGGGAAGAGAAGTACTCTAAGAGGAAGAAACCCTAAAGGTAAATGTACAAAGTTACTAGATCTGGTATCCATCCATTAGTGAGAAATTGAGTATAACAGAGTACTTATTGTGAAGGATGATGGGAAGACAGACTGTCATGACAGGAATGAAGACCATTAAGGAAGGGTGGGACCTAAGAGTAAAAGGCCTAATGTGCCATGGTAAATTGGTTGAATTTATACTGAAAGCCAACAAAGGTTAGCAAGGGAGTTAACATGACCAACCTTGATTTAAGGGAATAACAACAACATAAGCAGAGAAAATGATAGACTATAGTATCAAAAGATTATTTAATAGTCCTTTAGAAAGACAGCACAAGACTGTGGCATTGGAGGTTTATAGTCAGATATTATTTAAGTAACAATTCAACCTGGTGACTAACTGAAAAGAGAGAATTAAAAAGTGAAGGAGGAGGGGCTGGGGATATAGAGCAGTTGGTACAGTGCTTGCCCTGTAAGTGCAAGGCCCTGGGTTCAATCCCCAGCACTGCAAAAACAAAGAACAACAAAAGTGAAGTAGGAATAGAGGGATTTCTAGCTTAAGGAGCTGAAGTTGTCAACTACAGTCTAGAATAAATCATAATTATGTTCTATAGGCTTTTTTAAACAGGGGAGTATCAAAAAGGCCCAGTGGTATACCCCTATAAACCCAGCTAAGCAACTCAGGAGGTTGAGGCAAGATGATTCCAAGATTTTTCTTTCTTCCTTCCCTCCCTCCCTTTTAAAGATGCCTCTGATAAACATTTCTGTTTAAGAACACTGCCATGAACTCAAACTGATTATAAAATTTATTGGGAAAATAAGACAAGCACAGAAAGTCTTGAAAAGGAAGAGTTGTGTGGGGATCAATCATATCAGATATTAAATTGTTATAAAACCTTTAAAATGTCACTGTTGACAATTGGCACCTAAGTAAAACACCAATAAAATAATGGAAGTTTAACATATATATTTTTTTTTTGGTACTGGGGATTGAACCCAGGGGCACTCCACCACTGAGCCACATCCCCAGCCCCATTTTGTATTTTATTTAGAGACAGGGTCTCACTGAGTTGCTTAGGGCCTCGCTAAGTTGCTGAGGCTGGCTTTGAACTCGCGATCCTCCTGCCTCAGCCTTGCAAGTGCTGGGATTACAGGCGTGTGCCACCGCACCTGGCTTTTCTTTTTTTCTTCTTCTTTTTTTCTTTTTTTTTTTTTTTTTTTTATGCTTCTTGTTGTTGCTGCTGCTGGAGTATAAAATGGAAAACCCTAGGATGGGAGAATAAAGCAGTATCTCACAAAGTTACACACGTATTTATTTTGTAAGTAGCAAATCTCATTTTAAGAATCTGACCAACACGGACAAAAATATGAAAATAGGTAGTTAGGAAGCACTGTTTGTTACAGAAAAAGCCTAGAAATAAGTGAAATGTCCATCATAGGGTAGTGGTTGAATTAATCAGAGTGTATCTACATAGTAGAGTACTATGCAATTTTTAAGAAAGAGTACAGGATGTATATGTATTATGAAGTACTAGATGGTGAACTCCAAAAAATTTTGCTAAGTGAAAAAAGCTAACTGGAGAAAACCATATATAATATGCCACCATTCATCTACATATTTACCTATATTTTAAATGAAAGGATAAATTAAAACCTTCAAAAATATGGTTACCTATAAGGAGAAAAGGAACAGGGTAGCAAAACTAAGAATAGTATGTGTGTTTATTATCAAATTTGCTTAACAGATTTGATATTAGAACTACATAATATAGCTTATATTATTATAAAACAAAATCATAGTTAAAAGTTACAACAAAATCTGATAAAATTGAAAGCCAAAGGAAATGAACTTAACTATATATAGAATTTGTGGCATAACCAAACAAAAAAGAAATGTTTCAAGTGACTTTAAAATACAATGAGTAGGCCTGGGTATGGTAGCACATGCCTATAATCCCATGGACTCAGGAGGCTCAGGTAAGAGGATCCAAAGTTCAAGGTCATCTTCAGCAATTTAGCAAGACCTTGTCTCAAAATAAAAAATAAAAGGACTGGGAATGGAGCTCGGTATAAAGGGCCCCTGGATTCAATCCCCAATACCAAATAAATAAATAAATCACAAAAATTGGGGCTGGCATTTAGCTGAGTTGTAAAGCATGTGCTTGCATGTGTGAGGCCCTAGTTTCAATCCCCAGCACCCAAAAACAAACACAAACACATACACACACGTGCACACACTAATATAACAGTATATTCCTCAAAAGGTACCTTAAGAAAAGAATTTCAAAGCAATGACAACAAAAAAGCAACAACTTAAACTGTCATCAATAACCATATTTTTGTGCTATTATTGCTGGTGGTGGTGAAATATGTTGCATTTATAGTCTGAGAAAAAACAAATGAGTAAGCTGGTGTTTGGGTGAAATTAATTGTGTGGGATGAAAGAGAAAAATCAATGAGTTACATAAAAAATTCTGTGATCCAAAAATAGCTGTATTAGAATGAACTGATTACACATTTTATATTTTAAAATGCGTATTTCTTAGGTCTGTTCACCATATATGCCTAAAAAGGTGATCAGTGAAGTAGCAACAAGCACTGGGTATCTGTAGTACCCAGATTACAGTCTCTAAATACCATCTACCTGGGAAAAGATTTCCTTGAATGACTACTGATTACAAGTTTGGAAAATAAATCAAGACGAACTTGGAATACCGTCATACCATTTAGCATGAAAACTATCAAAGATTATTGGTGTCATATCAAAAGGACTCTGGGAGCCAATCTGAAAAGGATAACATGAAGTGACTCCCATTGCCCAAGATGAGAAAATTTGAACATGGTTAAGAAAAACTGCATTAATTGAAACATAACAAACATTTTTTAGAACTATGAGTTGAGTATTTTTTCTTTTTTTTATTAGAGCATTACAATTATGCAGAGCATTTGGGTTAATTTTGACAAAATCATATATGCAAGGGATTTGATTTCAACACCCATTCCTCATCTCCTTTTCCTCCCTCCCCCTACAAACTTCCTTTCTTCTATAAACAAAGGTTTCCTTTGCTTTCCTTCCTCCTTCATCCTGTTCATCCAAGATGATTTTCCCTGTAACTTTATACTATTCAATACCCTCCCTTATTTTGCTCTAGCTTCCATTATATGAAAGAAAGCATTTGACTCTTGATTTTCTGAGTCTGGCTTATTTTACTTAGCATGATTTTCTCCATTTACCAGCAAATGCCATTATTTTATTATTCTTTATGGCTGATTAAACTCCCTTGTGTATATATACCACATTTTCTAAATCCATTCATTTATTGATGGGCACCTGGATTGATCCCATAATTTGGCTATTGTGAATTGTGCTGCTATAAACACTGAAGTGACTGTATCACTACAGTATGCTGATTTTAAATCTTTTGGATACAAAGGAGTAGAATAGCTGGGTCATGTGGTTGGTTCCATTCCTAGTTTTTTGAGGATCTCCACACTGCTTCCCAGAATGGTTGTACTCCCATTGATCAGAGATGAGAAAATTAGAACATGGTTAAAAATAACTGCAATTAACTGAAACATAACAAATTTTTATTGATTGAGTCTCTTTTTTTAGTTATAAATGACAGTAGAATCCATTTTGATATAATTATACAAGCATGGAATATATCTTACTCTAGTTAGGACCCAATTCTTGTAGATGTACATGATGGTGGGATTCACTGTGATGAAACAATTTTAAAAGCTCATTGTTTATCTTTGAATCATACTAGGAATCCAATTCATTGTTTTCTTTCTGATCACTGCTGGCTATCTAATCTGGAGCCCCAGACATGCTGGCAAAGGCTCTCACTAAGCCATATCCCTAACCTCAACTAATTTTGAAAAGTATAAAGTAAGGAAATAAATTATTTTCTATCAAATGTTGAGGAGAAGTTAAATTTGAAATTGTATATATAAGTACATATGCATGTGTGTATGTATATGTATATAAGCATGTGTATGTATATACATATGAGATTTCAACATAGTTTTGATTTTTAACTTTAAAAACATCATTCATGAAAAAAGAAATATCATTAGCCTGCACCAATAATTACATGTAAAATTTAATACAATTTACCTGTGAATGTCAGGGCAGACAAAACAAAGAAAGAATGGGATAACATTCTCCTTATCTGGTAAAAATGAAGCTTACCAATTCCTTAATACGAACTTAAAAAAAATTGGAGTAACATAAGAAAGAGTGTTTGAAGTAAAATTTACAGCAGATATAAAGACTTCATGTGTATGGTCTTTCCCAAAGCAACCATTCATGAAAGCCAAGGTCATGGAAATCAAATGTTAAATTTTAGGAATTTTGCAAGATGGTTGTCATTACTAAAAAAAGTAAGTATTTTTTAAACTTTAAAGTATATTAAAAACAAATCCTCAGAACTTACCACTTCTTATTTGCTCCCCTATTATCTATTTACTTGAGGTTAATTACGTTCATTGTAGTACAACCAAGAGGGAAAAACCAAAACTATATAGTGATGTGCTACTGCCTGTTTCTTCCCAACTCTGTGTTCAGTGATGTCATGTAGGTAGCTTGAAATCAGCCATGGTAGAAATATTTATACCATGGAAATGTTTACATTATAAGTCACCACATAAACTTAATGTTTTGTTGGTGGTCTAGACTTAAGAAGGGAATGGGAAAAATATAAATAATGCAAATTGAAGTCACAATGTAAATAGCACAAAAAATGGGAAAATAATCTCATTATATTTGAAAACCATTAACAACTTAGCAAGAAGTTGTTCACATCACTGATGAAAAACTGGAGCTCTTATAAAAACCTTTGTTGTCTCACTTTCACCCTATTCATTTATGTAAATAAAAATATCAATGAACATTCATGTCAGAACTACTCTCACTCAAAAATTGCAATCACAGATTGTCTACTGCTAGTGCTACGGACAAAAGAGTTAGGTAAAAATCAACTAAAGATTCTATTTTTAATTTTGAGACAGGGTCTCATTAAGTTGCTAGGGCTTCACTAAACTGTTGAGGCTGTCCTTGAACTTGTAATCTTCCTGCAGCAGCCTCCCAAGTCACTATGATTACGGTGTATGCTACTGTGACCAGCAGAAATGGTATTTTTTAAGAGTTATGAAAAAAATGTTATTATATCATATCTGATTTCAAGATTCCACATGACTACCTTCCCTCTTGACAGCCAGCATGTTATGTCAGACACAAGAGCTTTAAATTCACTGCCCATTTATTTTCACAGCATTATAAAAATATACACCATTCAATTTTGAGTACAACTGTCACTACTTCTTTAACAAATGAATCAAGATTAGAGTTCCAATGCAATCTATTTCATGTGGTGATGTTCTTCCTTGTCCCATAGTTGGTGCTCCATCACTACTACTCCCCCAGCCACACACCATTTTCAAAAAACTTTTAGACTCATGCAACAATCACAAACCAATTTTTAAAATCGTTTCTCCTTTATTGCATGGATTTTCAATTATTCAAAATAAAAAAGAGGATGGCGGTGCAACTTAGTGACAGAACATGTACTTAGTTTAACATGTGCAAGTCCCTGGACTCAATCCCCAGCACCACCAAAACAAAACAAAAACTAGAACAAGAAGTTATCCAGTACTTCTCACCCTTATATGAAATGCACATAGATCAAAGTTTCATTCATAGACTTCCCAAAGCTTTATTCCAACTGTAAAGCTATCTATTAGCATTCACACATTAAATAACATTTTAATACTGTATGTGATTGATATTATAGTTTCCAAAAGTATCAAGTGTTAAAGGAATTTTGCTAACTTGATTCTGCCTTCACAACAGACATTAATATTTATTATTTTACTGCTGGTGCAATAAACTTGGCAACCATGTGGTTTTGTATGTTTTCACTTCAAGTATAAAACCAAGTAATACTTTCTTAGCTTTAGTGTATTCCCCATCTTTGAAGTAAAAAATACTGGAAAGCATTATTTTTGTGTTTATTCTGAGAAAACTTCTACAACAGTTTAAAGAAGTCACTGAGTTTTATTTGAAAGGGAGTCACTGACTTTAAAATATTCCTGGCCTGAATGAATTCAATGTTTTTTAGAACTTCTCTCCCCCTCTATATATTTAAAGAATAGGGGAAATTCAAAGACAGAAAAATTATCCTTTAAGAAGCAGAACAAATGACAAGAATTCATCTGGCAATAAGATAATACAAGCTGGATTTTTTTAAAATGGCAAAGCCAAATAGCCACATTCTGATCAATTTAGTATGTTGAAATTAAAGTGGCAGGGCAATTGAGCTGGAGCTTTGGGGCAAGCTTTATGTGAAGAAGATTTTCTGGAAAGTTCACCCTACTCCAGGGAGGGAATATATCTTTATTTCACAGGTAGGTGACCTTGGAATTTAGATCATTCCCTCAATTCAGGAGTCTACAGGCCTCTGCTTCTGCCAAGAAATCAGCCCTTAATCCTTTACTTTCCCAGTAACTGTTTCTACTTTCACATACTAAGAAAAATAAAAATGGAAGGAAACACCACTATTTTAGGTGTATTAATGATGAATATCTAGGTCACAGCTTTCGAGAAGTACATACAACACATCAGCAAATTTTCTCTCTCCTTCCTTTGCTGTCATCTATTGAAATTTATAAGATTGTATTTAGTTTTCCAGTTTTTTGTTTTTGCAGAGCTGGGGATGGAAGTGAGGACTTCACACATGCTAGACAAGTACTCTATCACTAAGCTACACCCCCAGTTTTTCTACTTGAGTTTCTTTTTTGATTGCTGCTGTTGAAAATTTTGTGTTTGTTTTTTCTTTTTATATTGTCATAGTTCATATCATTATGTATCAAAGGAAGAAAATACTGTAGCTTTTTTCTACCCTCTTAACACAGAAGAGTTTTTTAACTAAAAATATGATTAATTGAGCTGGGTTTGGGAGTACACACCAGTAATCCCAGGAACTTTTGAGGCTAAAGCAGAAAGATCAGAAGATTGAAGCCAGCCTGGGCGATTTATCAAGATTCTGCCTCAAACTATGAAATTTTTCAAAAAGCTGGCCGCAGGGTGGGGGATTGGGGTTGTAGTTCAGTGATAGAGTACTTGCCTTAGCATGTGGAAGGCCCTAGGTTCAATCCCCAGTAATATACACAAAATGATAAAGCTTAATTGAAAGCATGTCAATTACTGCTTAAGTGATAATGACACATAATAATAAAGCTAAATAATCTAGAAAGTTTTTTGTCCCTAAGATCTGGGGTGGGGAGGTAGCTCAGTGGTAGAGTGTTTACCTGGCATGCATGAGGCCCTGGATTCAATCCCTAGCATCACAATAAAATTAAATTAAAAAAAATTCTTTAGTGTGTTACAACCCCATACAATGTCCTTTATTTCATTTACTTATTTGTTGCAGAAATATATTACAAGTATAATTCTAGATACTAGGGATGGAAAAGTAAAAAGAAATAACCTGTCCTAATAGGGATCACACTTTAATAGGAAGATATAGGCAGTAAGCAAATAAGCAAATATATTGTATATATTTGGTTCAGCAAACATTTTCTGTAAAATAGAGTGAAGATTTTGTTTTATGGCCTATTTATATTCATTGCAACCACTCAAAATTGTCATTAGAGTGAGAAAGCAGAAATACACATTTTAAAAATTGGAATATATGTTCCCAGAAAACTACAAAAATAGCCACAGTTTGCATACTCCTGTTATATGTGACTGTCACAAGTATTACACAGGAAAGAAGTTAAGTCAAAATGTACAAGAAGTTCTACAGATAGTGAATAATGGCCTTACTAGTAAGATTACATTTGAGCAAAGACTTAAAAAGGTGAAAAAATAGAGACATAGACACATGGTGCAAGACCTTCCAGGCCTTTGCATTTGTAAGATGCAAATATTTTACAACAGGAACATATTTAGTTTGTTCAAGGAACAGTAAATAGCCTGATGTGGTCAAGATGAACATCAATAAAGAAGTCAGTGCCATAGACAGTGCCAGATTGTGTAAGGCTTTTTAGGCCATTATAAAGATTTTGAATCTTTACATAGTAAAAAACCATTGAGTGATTTTGAACAAATAAATGATATCATCATATTTACCTTTGAAAAAGTTCTCTCTGGCTTCAAAGTTAAAAATAGACTGTACAGTAGAGGGTGTAGCTCAGTTGTACGAGTGCTTGCCTGGCATGCAGGAGGTCCTGGGTTCCATTCCCAGCATTCCCTAATGCTCACGTGCGCGCGCACGCGCGCGCACACACACACACACACACACACACATACACACACACGCAGAACAGACTATAGCAGAACAAGAATATAAGTTAAATCACTTTACGAGTTACTAAAAAAAAATCAAAACAAGAGAAACTAGATTGAATGGTAATTACTATGGTCTGAGTGTTTGTGTCCACCAAACTCATGTTGAAAAGCCTAACCTCCAAGGTCATTGGGGATTTTTGAAATATGATTAGGACATAAGGGTAGAGCCCTTATTCATGGGATTATAGTCCTATAAAATAGGCCCAAAAGAACTCATTTGCCCATGAACCACTGGGCATACAGTGAGAAGGCACTGTATATGAATCAAACAGGCCCTCACCAGACAATAAATTTGCATATGCACCTTTGTACTTGCCAATCTCTAGAACAAGAAACATGTTTATAGTATATTAGCCACTGAGTTTATATTTATAGTATTTTGTTATAGCAACCTAAACAGACTAAGTAGTGATGAAAGTAGTGGAAAGTAGTTAGATAAAATGAATGTACTCTGAAAGTAGGGCTAAAGGATTTGTTAAGGGATTTTATATATATAATAGTACAAAAGAAAGAAAAGAGTGAATGATGACTCCATGGTTTTTGTCCTCATGAAGCGGAGAACTAAAACATTTATTCACACAGGGAGACTGCAAAAAGGGCAGCATTGGGTGAAGGAGGTGGGGTCTGGTGTAAATCAATAGATTAGTTTGAACATATTAAGTTGAAAATGCCAACTAAGCTTCCATGTGGAGATGTTAGGCACAAATGCAGGTTATACAAATTGGAGTTCAGGGAAAAGGCTCAGGCTGCTGATATAAATTTGGGAATGATTTACTTATGGTATTTAAGGCCTCAAAACAGGTGACATCACAAAAGATGAAGTATTGACAGACAAAAATCCTTTAGTACTCCAATATTTAGAAGTTGGATGTAACAGGAAAAACTAGGAAAGAAAATTGAGAAGCAGTGACCAGTGAAGTGAGTGAAAAATCAAGAACAATGTTTCGGCAATTAAGTAAAAAAAATGTTCAAGAAGGACATAAGTGATGTGTTGCATTGTTTGCCAATGACAAGCTGAGAAAAATGAAGATTGAAAACAGACAACTGGATATGGCAATACAGTTGGCACAGCTCTTTTAATGAAGTTGTTGAAAAAAAGTATGAGAATCTTTTAGTTATGAAGTATGCCTGCATAAAGCCTTTTCCACAGAGTTTGAAAAAGATATTTTGAGCTCTTGTAAATCTAAGGATATTCTTATATTCCTTTCATATGTGAAAACTGAGCAAATTTTTAAATCATATTTTATACATTAAAATTTTTATTCTAATTATAAATTCACAAATTATAATTTCATATATTTATAAGGTACAAAGTGATGTTTTGAATTATGAAAACAATGTATAAAAATTAAATCAAGCTAATTAACATTTGTGGTAAGAACATTTGAAATTTATCTTGAGCAATTCTGAAATGTACTTTTTTTTGGGGGGGTACCAGGGATTGAACTCAGGGGCACTTGAACAGTGAGTCACATCTCCAGCCCTGTTTTGTATTTTATTTAGAGACAGGTTCTCCCTGAGTTCCTTAGCACCTGACTTTTGCCAAGGCTGGCTTTGAACTTGCAATCCTCCTGCCTCAGTCTCCCAAGTTGCTGGGGTTATAGGTGTATATCACCACACCAGGCTTGAAATGTACATTTAGTACATTCAGAACACTGTGAAATATGTCTTACATAAAAAATAAATCTCATTCCTCTTGTCTGAGGTTTTGTATCCTTGACCCATGCCTCACAACCCCTCTTCTGATAACCACCATTCTACTCTTTGCTTGAGTTCAATTGTTTTAGACTCTACGTGTAAGAATGTACAGTATTTGTCTATGCTTGATTTATTTCACTGAGCATAATGTTCTCCAGTTATCCATACTGTAAGAAATAACAAATTTTCTTTCTTTTTAAAGGCTGAATAATATTCCACTGTGCACAAATACCGTATTTTCTTGATCCATTAATCCAATGATAGATATTTAGGCTGATTCCATAAACTTGGTTATTGTGAATAGTTCTGCAATGAACATGGGGATACAGAAATTTTTCTGACATACTGATTTCAAATCTTTTGGGCAAATACCCATAAGTGGAATATTGTGTATCATATAGTAAGACTATTTTTAGGATTTTTTTTTTTTTTTTTGCAGCGCTGGGGATTGAACACAGGGATTCACTTGTTAGACAAGTATTCTACCTTGCTACATTCCTAGCCCTTTTTAAAAATTTATTTTGATATAATTTTTTTAAAAAAATTTATTTTTGTTCAATACAGTCAACCCTGGACTTGAACTTTCCAACCTCCTACTCAGACTCCTGAGTAGCTAGAACTACATGTGTGTACCCTCCCCTGCCCTTTTTTTTTTTTTTTTTTTTTTTTTTTTTTTTTAGTAAATTCCAATAAAACCAAACCAGGCAGTCTTTACATCTTCACCAACACTTTATTTTTTGTCTTACCCCCAACCCCCCAAGGACTGGGGATAGAATCCAGAGCCTAACAAATGTGAGGCAAGTTCATCACCACCATTGAACTAACTCATTTTGTTTTCTTTCATTGTAGTACTGGAGATTGAACCCAGTGCCTTGTATATACTAGGTAAGTGGTCTACTACTGAGCTACATCCCTTGCCCTTTTTAATTTTTTATTTTGAGACAGTGTCTGACTAATTTGCCCAGGCTAGTCTTATATTTTTCATCCTCTGCCTAAACCTCTCAAGTAGACTGAATTGTGTTTTGTTTTTTATGGGTTGGGTTTTTTTTGTTTTGTGCTGAACATCAGACCTACAGTCTTGTGCATGATAAGAATGTGCTCGACACTGAGCTATAGCCCATTTCCCTACAAGGTGTTATTTTAGAAATTTTTTGCCAGATCACATTTCTTGAAACATCTTAATATTTTCCCTTACAACTCCTTTCCCCAAATACATTGACAATATCACCTTCACTAAGTTTCTGACTTAATATCTAAAATGACAACAGTGTTAACACTCCTATGGTCAGATTTTTTTTTTTAGTTGTAGATGGACACGATACCTTTATTTTATTTATTTATTTGTATGTGGTGCTAAGAACTGAACCCGGTGCCTTACGCATGCTAGGCAAGTGCTCTACCACTGAGCTACAACCCCAGACCTCAGACATCTCTTCTATAACTCCATTTGTGATAGATTTGAATGACCTTATCAAATTTTGGTTGAAATATACATTCATTTTTCTGAATGTATATTTCTGCCTCAGAAGCTGCAACAAAATACCATAAACTAGGTGACTGAAATAACAGAAAGTTATTTCTCACATTTCTAGAGTCTGAAAACTCCAAAATTGAGGTGATGGAAAGGTCAGTTTGTTCTGAGGCCTTTTCTCTTGGCTTACAGGAAGCTGTCATCTCTCTGCAACCTTACATATTAAAAAATGAGCTCTCTAATGTCACTAATCCTAGGTGAAGCCCCATTCTTATGGTTTCATTTAACCTTAATGACTTCCTTTGAGGCCTCATATTCAAATAGTCATATTAAGGGCTAGGGTTTCAACATCTGAGTTTTAGGAGGACACAAACATTCAACCTGTGGGCACCTAAAACTCATATCCTTCTTGCATGCACCTAATATTCAAAGTCTCATCTAAATACACCTAAATCAGATATGGATAACACTCAGGGTACTATTCATCCTGAAGCAAAATTTTCTCCATCTGTGGAACGGTGACACTAATTAAGTTACATGCTTCAAAAATATGATGGCAGAACAGGCGTAGAATAGATATTCCATACCAAAGAGAAAAAGAGGAAAACAAGGAAGAAGTGACAGGTCCCCAGGAAGTCCAAAACTTTGCAAGAAAAATGCGAATCTTTAGGCCCTGGTGTGACTCTACTTCATGTACAACCAGAGAAACAATTGTACTCCATTCGTGTATGATGAATCAAAATAAGTTAAATTTTAAAAAGTAAAATAAATAAATAAATAAATAAAATAAAATAAAACATGAGGTTTAAAAAAAAATCTTTATGCTTGAAAATAATTGTTTGGCTTGCTGCCCTGCCTTCAAGGACAGGTGAATAGCTCTATAGTCCAATCTTATAGAATCGAGAAATGTGAAAGCCTTTGTTCATTCTGTCCTTCATTCCCTCTCCTCAGTTCAAACTGTCAGTGTTTCTGTTGGTATAATCACATCTCTATTCCTAACTTTTGCTGAGATGGCTGAATAAATCCGAGTTACACTCATGATTTCTTTATCAAATGGTTCTTCAGTCACTTCCTAGTGTTCTTTATAGAACAAGCTTTCTCATTTTGTGCAATGTGGGTAGTCTGAGTATTTTCTAAATCTCCATGTTCTGGTTTCTTTTTGCTTACTAACACCATTTCTGTCCTCTCATATTTTAATATAATCAGTAGATAGCTTTAAAATCCCAGCGGCTTAAGAAGCTGAGGCAGGAGGATCACAAGTTCAAAGCCAGCCCCAGCAACTTAGGGAGGCCCTCAGCAACTCAACAAGACCCTGTCTTTAAATAAAATATTATAAGGGCTGGGGATATGGCTCAGTGGTTGAGTACCCCTGGGTTCAATCCCTGGTGCCAAAAACAAAACAAAACAAACAAACAAACAAAAACCAACAACAATAAAAAAACTCACTCTAGAAAGTAAATCAGGCCAGTTCTTTGCTACTTTATAACAATAATCAGTTCCCCTCCAGTTTCAATAAGCCATTCCTTATTTCCATCTGAGACTTTACTAGAAAGTCCTTTGAATATCTAGATTTCTATCAACATTCTGTTCACCATTATTTATACATTCTATGTAAAGATGGAAAGTTTCTTTCCAGGTTTCTTTTCTTTCTGAACCCTCAACAAAATCATGTTAAATTTTATTTCTAGAATGATAGAACTCAAAACCCTTCCAGCCTCTACAGATTACCTAAGTAGAGTAGTATCCTACATCATGGAATCAAAATATGTGTTAATTAGCATCCTCCTGAAAAACAGAACCAATAGGATGTATGTGTATAAAGAAAGAGAATTATTACAAGTAATTGGCTTATATGATTATGTAACAGTTTCAAGACCAGCACTCAGCAAACTGGAGACCCAAGGCCCATAGTATAGGTTCTAGTACAAAAGATGGTAGGCTCAAGATCCAAGGAGGTGTGTTTTAATGTAAGTCTGAAGGTGGGAAAAAATTATGTCCCCGCTCAATATTCAGGTAGGAGGCATTAACTTTTACCTTTTGTTTTAGTTAGGCCTTCAAGTGATTGGATGACAGTTATCCACATTAGGGATGACAATCTGCATTATTCAAATGTAATTCTATTAATTCAAATGTAAATCTCATCCAACACCTCAGAAACCCACCTGGAGTAATGACTGAGCAAATATTTGGGCCCCTGATGGTTAATCAAACTGATACATAAAATTAGACATCACAATCAGAAAATTCCTACTTTTAATTATCTATTTTGGTAAAATGTCACATAGGTTTATCACTGAAGGGCAAGGAAACATGCTTTGCTGTCTGTTTGAAAACTGATTGATATATATGCAATGAAAAATTATGACCAGCATTGAAAAAGTCATGTCACTGGTCACTGATCATGTTGTGTATCTTATAATGATCTGTGGACTGAAGAGCTAGCAACGTTTGTACTTCATGGAATTACAATGAACAGTCTGTTGTCAGGAGATAGGTGTGATTTAATTGAACCATGTTGACCAAAATTCATGTATGTTGTTAACATGCAAAATGAAGACTTTTTTGTAACTTGCATATAATAAATTGTACACATTTAAAGTGTGTAATTAGACCACTTCTGTCAACCATATATATCTCTGAAACTATTCACATAATCATCCATTATCTCCAAGTTTCCTCTTACCCCTTTATACAAAATGCTTCCTTTTTTATTCTTTCATGTTACCCAACTCCATTCCAAGCACCTCTTGATTTCCTTTTCATCACAATGGATGTTTTCATTTTCTTGGATTTCATATAAATGGAATTATACAGTATATATTCTTTTTTTACTTCTTCCACTCATAATATTTTCAGATTTTTTTCATTTTGCTGCATATTTCAATTGTTTATTTTTGGTTACAGTCATGTGCCATTGTACCCTGCTTTTGAGAGTTCTGGACACAAATAATTTACCAGATAGATGATTTACACATATATTTCATACAAGCCTGTGGTTTGTCTTTTCATTCTCTTAAGAGTACATTCCAAAGAATAGAATTTATTTATCATTTATTTTGAGATGGGAAGTTGCTAAGTTTCCTAGGCAGGACTTGAACTCACGATTCTCTTGTCTCCATCTCCCAAGTACCTGGGATTATAATTGTGTGCGACTGTACCCAACTCAGAATTTTAATTTAATTTTATTTTTTGAAGTACTGTGGATTGAGCCAGGGATGCCTTACTATTGAGCTATATTTGTAGCTCTTTTAATTTGCAGGGAAAGGGGACAAGTCTGGCTAAATTGCTGATGCAGGCCTCAAATTTAGCAATCTTCCTGCCTCTGCATCCAGAGTCATTAGGATTATAAGGGTGTGTGCCACTGTGCCTGGCAGAATTTATTTATTTATTTTTTTTGACAAAAGCAGATTTATAAGTCTAATTTTTATAGATCTAGATTTGATATGGTTTGGATCTGAGGTAACCCCCCAAATCTCCTGTGTTAATATAGAAACATTCAGGGGTAAAATGACTGAACTGTGAGAACTGTAACCTAATCAAACCATCCTAGTTTGAATGGACTAACAAGGTGGTAACTGTTAGCAGGTGGCTGGAGCAAAAAGGTCACTGGGAGAGTGCCCTGGAAGAGTTCATCTTACCTCTGGTCACTAACTCCCTTTCATCTTTTTCTGCTTTCCAGCCACTATGAGGTGAACAGCTTTTCTCTGTGGCTACTCTTCTGCCCTGGCATTCTTCTTTGCCTTAGGCCCAAAGCAATAAAGTTGACCAAACATGGACTGAACCTCTGAAACCATGAGCCCAAAATAAACTTTTCCTCCTCTAAGTTGTTCTTGCAGATATTGTGGTCATAGCAATGAAAAGATGACTAAATCAGTTAATTATATAAGTAATTTCTATAGAAAAATGCAAAGATTTTCTCCTTTGTGTATGTATATACTTTCTCCCAGAGATTTTATATTTGAGCTTTTACATTTAGGTATGATTCATTTGGAGATAATTTTTAAACATCATGGAAGGTATGAATGAAAGTTCATTTTTGGCTTATAGATACCTAATTTTCCCAGCTCTAGGTGTAGAAAAACTACACTTTCTTTACTGACTTGACTTTACACTTTTGTCAAGAATCGGTTATAGTTCACTTTTTGTATTTTTAAAAAGGTCTTTGTTTTCATGTTTGAATACAATTACAGTTCTAGATTAATAGGTTCTTTTACTTCAAGTACTATATTTTATGTATTTATTTATTTATTTATTTTGGAACTGGGGATTGAACTCAGGGGCACTCGGCCACTGAGTTACATCCCCAGCCCTATATTTTATTAAGAGACAGGGTCTCAATGAGTTGCTTAGCGCCTTGCCCATGCTGAGGCTGGCTTTGGACCCACAATCCTCCTGCCTCAGCCTCCTGAGCCACTGGGATTACAGGTGTGTGCCACCAAGCCCGCTTACTTCAAGTATTTTAAAGATATGGTTTTCCTATTTACTCACTTGCATTGTTTCTGATAAAAAATCTGCTGAGATCCATACACTTGCTGCTATATGTCATGGATCTCTTTTCCTTCAGACCTTTTCAAGAGTTTCTTCTAGCATTGGTTTTGAACAATTCAATGATGACTTATGTTAATGTACTCTTCATGATTCTTGGGTTTGGGTTTCACTAAGCTTTTTTAGTCTCTGAATTTCGAGATTTCATCAAATTTAGAAAAATTCAACCAGTATTTCTTTATTTTTTTCTCCCATTCCCACCTAAGAGCAATTCAATTACAAATATATTAGGTTGTACTTGTAATTTAATATAATTAATACACATCTGTTATTTATAAAGTTTTCCCACAGTTTAATGTTTTATTCATATTGCAATAATTCACTTTCCTCCATGTGCTTTCCTTTTAATGATTTCTATCATGTCTTCAAATTCATTAATTTTTTCTTTTACAACATATAATATGCTGTTAAGGCTATATCTTTAGTTTTTCAACTTGGGCATTGCAGTTATCAGGACTAGAAGTTTGCTTTAGGTCTTTTCTGTGCTTTCCATTTTTCCACTTGGAAAGAACATTTTTGCTCTAAATTATATAATGCAGGGGTTTTTAGTCATAAATTTAAAATTCAATTCCATGTTTTTCTGATTTCCAGGAAACCAAGAAAGTTTTAGTGAGAGATACTGGTGACATAAAACATTTAATTTATGATTCTTCCCAACTCTTTTATATATTCTTTTCAAAGAATTATATAATCTCTGGGTCAACTGTGTCTTATTTGAAATTATGTATACATTTAAACAAATTAAAAATAGTCTAATAGAAATGTTACAGAAATTTTTAAAAACATTAATATCAGTGTTTATTGAATATTTGTTAGGTAAAATTCTTGTGGGATTTTTAAATAAAGACGTTAAAAAGAACATTTTAGCCAGATATAGGGGCACATACCTGCAATCCCAGCTACTTGGGAGGCTGAGATAAATTTGAGGTCAGCCTTGGCAACTTAGCAAGACCATGCCTCAAAACAAAAAAATAAAAAGGGTTGGGGCTAGACATGGTAGCACATGCCTATAATCCCAGAGGCTTGTGAAGCTAAGGCAGAAGGATTCCAACTTCAAAGCTAGCCTCAGAAACTCAGCAGGACCCTGTCTCAAAATAAAGAATAAAAAAGGATGGGAATGTGGCTCAGTGGTAGAGGATATATTTACCATATGAAAGGCCCTGGGTTTGATCCCCATCACCATTAAAAGACATCGTGTCTACTTTAATATCATTAATCATGGAAAAATGCAAACAAAAACCACAAAGAGATGATGATTCTTTTTTTTTTTTTTTTTTTTTGCGGTGCTGGGGATTGAACCCAGGGCCATGTGCTTGCAAGGCAGGCACTCTGCCAACTGAGCTATATCCCCAGCCCAAGATGATTCTTCTTTACCTGTTGATCAATTGATTTTTGAATGCTGAACCAACCTTGCATGCCTGGGATAAAATCATACATGGACATGGTATACAGTTCTCTTGATACACTGAGATTTGATGCATTGATATTTTGTTGAAGATTTTTTTCATCTATGTTCATAAGAGATAATGACCAATACTTACTTTCTTATAATGTCTGTGTGGTTTTAGATTTGGTGAATGCTGGTCTCACACAATGTGTCAGGAAGCATTTCTTCTATTTTTCTGGAAGAGATTGGGGAGCCTTGGTAGAATATCTACCTTTGATATCTTCGTACAGTTTTAAAATTTCTATTATTAATTTGTAATATGGCTTTTTTTTTGGGGGGGGTACTGGGGATTGAACTCAGGGCACTTAACCACTGAGACACATTCCCAGCCCTTTTCCATAATTTATTTTGAGACAGAGTCTCATTAAATTGCTGAGACTGGCTTTGATTCCTGAACCTGCATTAGTCTCCCAAGCCCCTGGGATTACAGGCATGTGCCATTGTACCCAGCTCTGTAATATGGCTTCTTAGAAGTTTCCTCCAATTTGGCATAACTTAGTAGTCAGAGGCTGTGCTCAAATGTAAGCCAATAATACTTTTTTTTGACATTTACCAGTATACAGGTTGCAGAACATCTTCAAAGTTGGAGCTAATTCTTTAGTCTCCTTTTCTTTTCAGCTTTTGCCAGGTAGTCTTGGAGATTCTTTATATGTGTACTATTTCCTAGTTTGCCAGGGATGTGTGGAGAACTTGCCTGAACCCCTATGTAGGTCTCTCATTTTCAGGATCTCCCATCAAATATCTGCAGTTCCAACTGGAACTACAACCTCTGGTTAACAAACTAGAAGTTTTTGCCAACATTTCCACCCCAATTTGACAATTTTAGCTGTCAAAGATGTGGATTTTCACTCCCCAATCCTGAGCACCCTCTGACATCAAATGTGATCATTTTCATAGTAGGTCAAAAGCTGGTAAAGCTATCATTTTGGAGTAAAGATACAGGAATAGTTCCAAAGAAGAAAACCTTACATTCAAACTGTGATTGACAAAAATTGCAGCAGTTTTTCAGTAATTAATGTTTCTCAAGTGGGCTGGGGTTGTGGCTCAGTGGTAGTGTGCTCATCTAGAATGTGTGAAGCCCTGGGTTTGATCCTCAGTACCACATAAAAATAAAATAAAGGTATTGAATCCAACTACAACAAAAAAAAAAAGTTTCTCAATGTGTTGTCTGCTTTAAATTGATTTCCAAAGCATGTGAATAGTTGTTTTGACAATTTTCTTCACACTTTATGCTTCTTTTTCTGTGGAAAGGAATTGCCAATCAGTTCTAACCAACACAATGAAGTCCCCTATACATAATACATAATAATTTTGTATATTACTTTATTCATTATGATAAATTTAACACAACATCAGTTAACCACATTAAACATTTTAAAGTGTACAATACAGTGGCATTAAGCACATTAACAATGTTGTACAACTATCACGGACTTTCCACTTCCAGGAGTTTTTCATCATCCTAAAGAGAAACTCTGTACCCATATTCTTCTTGCCTCCAGCATTTGGTAACTTCTACTCTACTTTCTATTTCCTGCATTTTCCTACACTGTGTATCACATACATTACATAAAAGTGAACTCGAACAAGATTTGTACTTTCACATTTAGTTTATTTCACTTAACATAATGATTTTTTTGTCTTTGATTTTGTGGTATGGGTGATTGAACCCAGGGGTGTTTTACCACTGAGCTACCTTTCCTAGACCTTTTTTTTTTTTTAATTCTGACACAGGGTTTCACTAAGTTGCCCAGGCTGGTTTTAAACTTGCCATCCTCCTGCCTAATCTCCTAAGTAGCTGGGATTATAGGACTGCACCACCACAACCAGCTAGCATAATGTTTGGAAGAACCAATCATGGACTATGTATCAGTACTTCATTCCTTTTTATGTCTGAATAATATTTCATTATATTGATATATCAAATTTACCATTATCATCTTGTTTGATAGCACTGGGGTTATTTTAACTTTTGGGCTATTAGGAGTGACGCTTCTATGAACACTAGTACATGACTTCTATGGGAACATGTCTTCCTTTAGCTTGGGCAGCATATTTTTAAGTGTAGAATTGATGGATTTTATGGTAACTCCATGTTTAACCTGTTAGGAAACTTCCAAACCGTTTTTGCACATTTTCCAGTTCTTTTTTTTTTTTTAATATTTTTCAGTTGTCAATGGACCTTTTATTTTATTTTTTTTTAAATCGGAAGGTTTATTTGATGGACCTTTCTTTTATTCATTTATATGTGGTGCTGAGAATCGAACCCAGTGCCTCACGCATGCTACGCAAGTGCTCTACCACTGAGCCACAACCCCAGCCTGCACATTTTCCAGTTCTATAAGCAGTGAATGAGGGTATCAATTTCTCTGTAGCCTCTCTGATACTGATTATTTTTAAAATAGTTTTACTGACATTAACTGATATACAATAACTTCCATGTATCTTGAGTATACATTTGAAAAAAAATTCAGTTGTAGATGACACAATACCTTTATTTTATTTATTCATTTTTATGTGGTGCTGAGGATCGAACCCAGTGCCTCACACATGCTAGGTAAATGCTCTACCAACTGAGCCACCCCAGTCCTTAAGTATACATTTTAATATATGAGTACACTAATCCCCAATCAGGATGTAAAATAAATGTATCACTCAAAATTTTTCTCATTCCTTTTGTAATCCTTTCTCCCTCCTATGTCCACAACCTTGTCCTAGGCAACTGCTGATCTACTTATTACCACTGTAGATTAGTTTGTATATTTTTAGAGTTAAACATAAATGAAATGATACAGTATATATTCCTTTTTGTCTGGATTTCTTCACTCAGCAAAATTATTTTGAGTTTCAATTATATTGTGTCAACTCTATATTGCTGAGTAGTATTTCACTGTATTGATATTCTCACAATCTAATTATTCATTAATATGTGGGTATACATTTTAGATGTTTCCAATATGAGAAACTAAAAATAAATCTGCTATGTAAATTCTAGAATAGGAGTTCATATGAACATTTGTTCTTTTTTCCTTGGGCAAAGTGCTGAGAGTAGACTGCCTAAATCATGTTTAACTTTTAAAGTAATTACCAAGATACTTTCCAAACTGGTTTTATAATTTTATATTTCTACTAGCAGTGAACAAGTGTTCCAATTCCTCTATAATCATGTCAAAACTTGGTATGGTCAGGCTTTTAAATGTTCTCCATTTTATATGGTGTTTAAAGGAATCTCAATGTAAGTTTGTGTCCCTTTGCATGTGTTTGTGAGAATTTACAAAACATAAAATTAACCATTTTAGGACTGAGATATAGCTCAGATAAAGCCATGCTTAACATGTGAAAGGCCTTGGGTTTGACCCCAGCACCACCAAAAAATTTCAAAAAAATTAAAAATAAAAAATGAAATTGAATTAATAGTTTTAAAGGGAACAATTCAAGGACATCTTGTGCATTCATAATGTTGTGAAAACACCATCTTATCTAATTGCAAAATATTTTCATTACCCTGAAATAAAACCCTATTCCTATGAAGCAGGTATTCTTTATTCTTTCTTCCCACCACCACCCAAGCTATTGGCAACTACCAATCTACTTTCTGTCTCTAGATTTAACTATTCTGGATATTTCATATAAATGGAATCATAATTTGTAGCTGTTTGTATCTGATTTCTTTCACTTAGCACATTATTGAGGCTCACCTGTATTGTAGCATGTATCACTGTAACATTGCTTTTTGTTGGCTCCATTGTATCACTATATCATCATTTGTTTCTATATTCATTCAATAATGGACATTTAGGTTTTTTCTACCTTCTTTGTGATTAGTGCTGCTATAAACATTTCTGTGTATTTAAGTGACTATATTCAATTTTTTTAGGGTACATACCTGAGTAGAATTTTGGGATTATATGGTAATTCTGATTAAATTTTCAAGAACTGCCAAACTATTTCCCACAGGGGCTAAACCATTTTACATTCCCACAAATAACAAGAGAGTTTCCAATTTTCCCATATCTTCATCAATGCTTGTTTCATTTTTTGTTTGTTCCGTTTTGCAGTATTGAAGATTGAACTCTGGGCCCCATGCATGCTAGGTAAGTGCTTTACCACCATACTACTTCCCCAACCCTCAATGCTTCTTTCTTTCGGCTTTTTAAATACCATCCTAGGGACTAGAGGTGTAGCTCAGTGTTCAAGATTGCATGCCTTGCATGTGAGGCCCTCCGGTTCTGTCCCTAGCATGACAACCACCTAAATGAGTGGGAAGTGGTATCTCATTTTAATTTTGCTCTGATGACTAATGATGTTAACTGTGGATTTTCAAGTAGATATTCTTTATCAAAGAGAACAGTTCCACCAACAACACAAGAGATTTAAATTTCTCATGTAATTTTCATGAATACGTGTTGGATTTTGTCAATTGCTTTTTCTGCATATTTTGAAATGATCATATAATTTTTATTTTTTGTTAATGTAGTAAATAAAATTTGTTAGTATTGAGGGTTGACTGAACCTTGCATTCCTAGAATAAATCCTATTTTTTTATGATTTATCCTTTTATATATTATTTAATGTGCTACTATGTAAATTATTTTTGCATTTATGTTCATGAGGGATATTTGTCTGAAGTTGTTTTCTTGGTAATGTATTTGTCAGATTTTGGTGTGAAGGCTATCATTACCTAATAAATTGTGTTTAACAATGTTCTCCTTTCTTCTTTTTCTGAAATGTTTGTAAATATTTTGAGATTTTTCTGTTACGTGCGTCAATTTTGATAAGTGTTTTTAGAGGAATTTGTTCATCTTACCTAATTTGCTGAATTTGATGACAGTAAGTTAAAAACATTCTCCAATATCCTTTCAGTGCCTGTAAAATCTCTTTCATTCCTTATATTTATAGTTTTCATTTCTCCTTTTTTCTTGCAGTAGTGGGGACTGAACCCAGGGGCACTTTATCACTGAGGAACATACCCAGTGCTTTTTATTTTTTAATTTGAGACAAGGTCCCTTCAATCACCATACCCCACACACCATATTTTTTAAGTTTTATGTATTTTATATTAGTTTTATTATATATTTTAAAAATAAATACACTAAAAATCCTGAAGGACATTGTATAATTTTTGCTTTAGTATCATCCATTGATCTTTTTACAGAACTTAAGAAGATAAAAATATTTATTTTCATCCAAATATTTACCATTTCTGAAGTCCTTCATTTGCTCCAGTGGATCCAACTTTTCTGCTAATATCATTCCTTTTTCACTTGAAGAAGTTCCATTATCATTTCTTGTAGTACAGGTCTGCTGAAGACAAATTTCTCTTAGTTTTCCATTTATAAAACTGTCTTAATTTTGCCATCCTTCCTGAAGAACACTTCCACTGGACACAGAATTCTGGACTAACTGATTTATTGGTTCAGCTTTTAAAGATATACTGTCCTCTGGTATCTACATTTGCTAAAGAAAAAAATGCTGGCATTTGAATTATTATTCTTTTGTATGCAAAGCATTACTTTTTTTGGTACTGAGGATTGAATTCTGGGTGCTTTACCACTGAGCCATACCCCTAACCCTTGTCATTTTTTATTCTGAGATAGGATGCGGCTGAGTTGCCCAGGTTACCCTTGAACTTGCCATTCTCTTGCCTCAACCTCCTGAATAGCTCAAATATAGGCATGCATCACTATGCCTAACTAAGCGTTGATTTTTTTTTAAATTTACTTTCCAGATTTTGTCATTTTCTTAGGTTCAGACTATAATGTGTCCAGGCCTGCTTTTCTAAGAATAGTCCTTAAGTTCTTTCTTAAGAACAGTCTAAACTGCACCTCAGTATGCTTTATTCCTTTATTTTCTGTCATGTCCAATGTTTAAGTTCTCTATATCTGCCCACCATGTACTATATACTTTCTTCACTTATAAGCTATTAACATTAATGGTCAGAACTACTGATTTGTTAAGTTAATGTTTTATAATTCAATTGGGCCACTGGAGTTACTTAGCAATACATTAATTCTCCCAAGAGACTATTCCAAATAAAAAATGCAAGACAATTAGTAGCTACATAGGATTTAACAAACTAACTCTTGGCCAGATGACCACACCTATAATCCCAGCTACCTGGGGGACGATGAAGCAGGAAGATTGAGAGTTTGAGGCCAGCCTAGGCAAATGATTGAGACTCTATCTCAAAATTAAAAAGTAAAAAGGGCTGGGGATGTAGCTTAGGAGAAAAGTGCTTACTTGTCATGTGTGGGGCCCTGGGTTTGATCCCCAGTACTGCCAAGAAACAAACAAACAACTCTTTCTTAGAAGGTACTACCTCAAATTCCTTAAAAATGAATCTAGAGAGGAGATAGATAGATTAGATAGATATACATACACATGTTGATACACACAAATATATAGATATGTTTACTTTTCATTTCATTTTTTTTTTATTTTTATTTTTTGGTGCTGGGTAACATACTCAGGGACTTATATAGCACACACTTTCCCACAGAGCTACACCCCCAGGCCTGAGAGGTACTTTAAAAATGAGTTCAGATTGCTGGGTGTGGTGGTGCATGCCTGTAATCCCAGTGATAGGAGGCTGAGGCAGGAGAATCCACTGGGACCACCTTCAGCAATTTAGCAAGACTAGAGAGACCCTCTCTCAAAATAAAAAATACAAAGGTTGGGGATATGATTCGGTGGTTAAGTGACCCTGAGTTCAATTCCTGGTACCAAAATAAAAATAAAAACAAAGTTAACACACAAAAGTTCAATTTTAAAAAGAACATACAATATGGTAATTGGCTATTTCATCAATTAGACAAAAGAAACAAATTGTCTAGCCCTACTGAACTCCTCAGAATCATGGTTGATCAGGGAACATTTACTCTGCTCAGAGGTACCCAGGATAT
Organism: Glaucomys volans; assembly: GCA_020662805.1. Taxonomy (NCBI): domain Eukaryota; kingdom Metazoa; phylum Chordata; class Mammalia; order Rodentia; family Sciuridae; genus Glaucomys; species Glaucomys volans. The sequence continues at coordinate 375,280 of JAJEJO010004494.1, read as the reverse complement.
TAGTCAAACTAGTAGAAACAAAAAAGTTTACATATTCTTAGTAGATGATTTGATATACTTATGCAATGAATACCAAAGACTGAAGATGCTTATGCTAACAGCCATTCAGATTTAGGGACATATTTTTTCTTCCCCTCTAATGGCCACTTCTCATGGATATAGAGTTTGTAAGTGGATCAATAAATTCTTTTATAAAACAACTAATCCAAATAATATATAATGTTGTTCCACAACTCTTAGAATGATTCTTTTGGGAATTGTCCAAGAATAACATCATGCTATCAGACTTCAGAGTAACCTAAAGATTCTTCACCTCATTTTTATCATGTTGGCCCTTTGACATTTTCTTCTTTTTGTATATATGTTATCCTGTTATAATAAACATTATAATTTCATTTTCCATATAAATAAGCATTCTAAACTTTGGTGGATTGCTTTTTTTCCCTTTCTGTTTTTGGCAGATTAGTGTTCTTGTGGCAAGAAAAACAGTAATCTTGCTTTAAAACATGAGACTGCTTATAATGTATAGAAAGTATCAGGATTTATGGCATACATTTCAAAAATGTTCAAAAGGAAACGATATAATAATTGTGTATGTACTTAAGAATTATAATTTAGCTAATTTCTATCATTGTGCCACAAAAATACACAAACTGTAGGCTTATAATTGCTAAATCCAAAGGCTCTCATCCTATATAAACAATTTTCAACAGCTGTCAATATTATCTTTTTCTTTCCAAGTAAGAAAGTAAGCTGAAAACAATTATACAATTTGGATTAAAATAGGAAAGACAGAAATTAGATAACACTGCATCCTGAACAGAATCCTGGGGACTTAGAATTCTTGTGGAAATATAGTAGTCAGAGATCTCAATAAAAGCAAAGTTTTTTTCCAGGGACAAACTGCATCCACTTAATTCTTTGGGAGGAAAGGAAGTGGTATAGATTTCTAACTCCTTCGGTTGCTTGAGACTATGGGGAATGCTTGCCAACTAATTTCGAAACATACACTAGCATACAACTGGGAGTTTCCTTAGAGCAAGTGGGTTATAAAAATCTTAAAGCTTGGGGCCGGGGGTGTAGGTTAGTGGTAGAGCTCATGCTTAGCTTGTGCGAGGCCCTGGATTCGATCTCCAAAAAAAAAAAAAAATTCAAATCTCTAGTTTCCCTGAGCATTTGTTCAAATTAGGTCCCACATGTCCCTGAAACTTCCTTCAAAATTCATGCAAGCTGGGTATAGTGGCATAGGCCTGTAATTCTAGCTACTCTGGTGGCTAAAGCAGAAGAATTACTTAAGGTCAGCCTGGGCAACAGAGAAACACCCCACAACCTCCACCCAAACACACAAAGCTGGTTGTGGTGATGCATGCCTACAATCCCAGCTATTCAGGAGGCTGAGGCAGGAGGTCAACCTTGGCAATTTGGCAAGACCCTGTCACAAAAAAACAAACAAACAAACAAAAAAAAAACTGGGGATGTGGATGTAGCTTAGAAGTAAAAGCACCCATTAATTCAATTCCCAGTACTATAAAATAAAGCACTCTTGCACTGGCAAAATTCTTGGACTGAATATGGTCTTATGACCACAATCACAAATCTTTTTCTCTATGGTCTACTCCTTGAAACTTGATGAGCGATTATTTAGCCAGTAACCATGAGGTATATACTTTTCTATTTTTTTGTAACTAGGATCAACTGATTTACTTACATAGGTAGGTATGATTTTAATGAATGGTTTGCTTGCTCTTTTAGAGCATCATCATGAACCTATGGCTTTTCATGGATTCAATGATTCCAGTTATTATAATAATGGACCTCCTTTATGAATCTGAATAGTCTAAATTTGGCCAATAAAAGCTCTTTTAAGTTGTCAATTTTGTCACAATTTTCAGATATCCTGAGAAGTATTCTCTCTGGGGAATGGTACTGAGAATTACACCTAGGGCTTACATGTATGCTCGATAACTAAGCCACATCCCCAGCCTGGAAAGTGTTCTTTCTCACACAATAATGTCTTATAGACCAGTCTTATCTTCTTGTGCTAGGAATATGGGAGTAACTATTCTCTAAAGAACCCTGGCTCCTGTGAATGTGTCATTTGGAAAAGGCCAAGAAGCAAGATTCTTAAATTCAGAGGGTCTCAGTTTCATTACTGATATGAAGCCTGCGCATACAATAATATTTTATCCCTTTAAGCTTATAAATCATGTTTTTAAGAAAATTGAAAGAGGTAACATATAAATTATTCTACTAATTTCTTTATACAATGTTTGGCATGGATTCAAACAGGGATGGGCGTAGGTCAGTGGTTGGAAGCTTGACTACTAGGTATAAAGCCCTAGGTTAGATCCACCAGACTTCAATAAGCTCACTGCCCTCATGAAAATAAACACAACAGATTAACAATATCAGGAGCCATTGTTTTGTGTGTCAAGTTATTATCTGTGTTCAGTCAGGAAAATGTTTTGTCAGAGTCTCTGGTAACTGAAGTATAGGGGTAAGAAAAATAACCCTCTTCCTGGGCTGGGGATGTAGCTCATTGAAAGAGAGGTACTTGGCATTGCACAGGCTTTTAGATTGTTCCCCAGCATCACAAAAAAAAAAAAAAAAAAAAAAAAAAAAAAAACACCCTCTTCCTCTTTAAAACTGCACCTCTCCCCAAAAAGTATGCATCTTAGGCCTGGTAGAACTCTCATTTGATGTGGGCTATACACTGCTGATAAGAAAAACATTTTATTTTACTTTACATATTTATTTTACTTTGCTTTTGGAAGATTTTTATTCAACCATGGTTTCACTGTGACCTCCATCCAAAAAAGTTTCCATTAAAACCCTCACTCTTACTTCTTTCCCCATCTCTCCAATGTCAGTGACCAGTTGCAGGAAACAAAAATTTTTCTAGCTGTTTAAAGCAGAAAGAATTTTTTTTCATTTTTCTTTGGGGGGTTGGTAGTTACTAGGGATTTAACCCAGGGGCAATTTACCACTGAGCTATATCCCCAGCCTTTCTTATTTTTTATTGAGACATGGTTTCACTAAACTACTAGGGCCTTGCTAAGTTGCTATAGATGGCCTTGAACTTCCCATTTTCCATGAATTTATCTTATTATTTTTCTCTTTTCTCTCTCTCTCTTTTTTTTTTTTTTGGTACTGGGAACTGAACTCAGGGCCTCAGACAAGGTGCTCTACCACTGAGCTACATTCCCCAACTTTTTATTTTATTTTTTTAATTTTGATTTTGACACAATCCGAATAAGTTGCCCAGGCTAACAACAAACTTCTAATCGTCCAGCATCAGTCTCCTGACTAGCTAGAATTACAGTTGTATGCCACCAAGCCCAGGTTTGCTAGCATTTTTCTAATATCTTAATATAGTTTTTATATCAGAGATTTTTTAGTTTTCTTCTTCTTTTGTAATATATGCATGTAAGGCTCCAAATTTTGCTCTGAGGAATGTATTGCACAAGTTTGTTTGTTTGCTTTGGGGCTGGGGATTGAACCTAGGAACCCTTTTCACAGGATAATGCCAGTTTGTATTTCTGTAAGTAGTACATGAAAATGCCTGCTTCCTGATAGCCTCACCAACCACTGAAAACTCATGAGTTTCTGCCAATTTCATAAATTAAAAATTGTAGGATTTGAGGGCAATCTAGCTGCAACATGTCACCCCATTAATTGCCCGGTTGTTCAGCTGATCTGGCTGGCTAGGCAGGTGTCCCCTTTCTCCCTCACCACTCCATGTGCATCCCTCCCTGCTCTATGGGAGTCCCTCCTGAAATTGCCTACTGGATCAAAGAAGGCAACCTTCCCAATACAGGAGGTTCATTCTTCAGTCAAGGGTATACAAGTAGCTATGCTCACCTGCTAGAACCTCCAAACAAGTTCTCAAGAAATTGTACATTAGCAATACTTTTAATTCTTATCTCTTTTACTATGACTAAATTTGAGCATGTATTATTTTGCTTAAAAGCATTTTGTTTTGTGGTGCTGGGGAAGGAACCCAGGGCCTCACACATGTTCAACAAATGCTTTACAACATTTTGCTTTTTGATTTGAAGTCTGTTCATATCTCTAGTTCCTTTTCCCATAGAGTTACTGTACATTTTAAAATTTCTTTTCAGCAACTCTGAACATAATATATAGACAATAACACTATTTGTGGGATATATATTACCAATATTTTTCCAGTTGTCATTTGTTTTTTTACTTTGCTTACTGTATATTTGTTATGTGAAACTTTATCATTTCTCATAAAATAATCAACAAATAATTAGATGATATAATGGGACAGAAACATCCATTTAAATATCAATAAAAAGCATAAGGGCTGGGAGTGCAGTTCAGTGGTAGAGTGTTTATCTAGCATGTACGCAGCCTTGGCTTCCCTCCCTAGCACCTCACCCCCCAAAATAAGATATCTAGAATAAGGTAAAAATAAACATGCAGAATCTTTATGAAGAAAATTTTAAAACTCCAAAAATTAATAAAAGTAGGTTTGAATGTAAAAACATACTTCAGTCATCAGTAGAATGATTCAACATTATAAAGACATTAATCCTGCTAAAAAGAACTTATAAATATGTGGTCTGAAAATGAACAAGTTCATATAAAAGTACAAATCAAAAAATAAGTATGTAAGCATAGCAGAAAAACCTAAAAAAGAAGACATAAGAGTAAGACTAGAACTTACAGTTATTAAAGTATGTAAGCATAAGCAGAAAAACTAAAAACGAAGATAGAAGAAAGGCTAGATTTTAGAGTTATGAAAGTATATTAAAGGCATCATAGTTAAATTAATAAAATATTGGGGCTGGAGCTGGGGATACAGCGCAGTTTGGGGATACAGCATAGTTGGTAGGGTGCTTGCCCTGAAAGTACAAAGCCCTGGGGTTCAATCCCTAGCACCGCAATAAATAAATAAATAAATAAATAAATAAATAAATAAAATTAATATAGTATTGACACATTAATAGCTAGAAAACCAGAAAAGGAGATTAAATTGTCCATAAAATGAAACAAGTATAGATTTTCAATTTTATTATGCAATAAGGGTGTTATTCTAGAGACTATGGGAAAAATGGACTCTCAATAAACAATTTTGGGATAACTATATTGCCATTTGGGAAAAAGATAACAGTTGGAGCCATACTTCACATAATACACAAGCATAAACTCCAAATGGACCTGAGCTCTAAATGTAAACTAGTCGAATGATACAAAAGTGAAAGAAGACATAGATCAATTCCTTCCTTCATTCCTCTCTCCCTTTTTCTCCCTCCCTCCCCTTTCCAATACCACCCTTAGCATTCTTATTTACTAGTAGTAGTAGTAGTAGTAGTAGTACTGAGGATTGAACTGAGGGGTGCTTTACCATTGAGCTATTTCCCCACCCTTTTTATTTCTTATTTTGAGACAGCGCCTCACTAAGTTGCTGAGGCCGGCCTTAAGCCTGTGAAACTCCTGCCTCAGTTTCCTGAGTGGCTAGGATTACAGGCATGTGCCACTGCACCCTGCCTCTTGACTTCTTTTTAATTTAGGTGTTGGAAAAGGTTTTATGAATAGGACATGAAATCCAGATTCACCTAAGAAAAGACTGATAAATATGATATATAAAAATAAAAAACTTTTGCAAAAAACACCATAAGTCCAAATGACAAACTGAAAAAAATATCTGCAACATACACTATAGGTAAAAGGCTAATATTCCTAATACGTAAAGATCTCTTAGATGATCAAGGGAATATGTCCCCAATCTCAATTTTTAAAAAGCCATTAACAGATGATTTTTAAAAATAATATAAAATAGCTCTTAAACATACATAAATGTGTTCAGCTTCACTTTAACACATGCAAATTGAAATGACACTATTTCTCACACATAAGACCAGTTAAAAATTCAAATGCTTAACAATACATTTGCTGATGAAGTGTTGGAAAAATAGGAATTTGCCCCTTACTCATAGGAATACAAAGTGTTATGACCTCTATAAACAGGAATTGACAATGTCAAATAAAAGTATACAGGTGTTCTTCCCTATCTAACAATCCAATTTCTAGGATTTGCCATGAAAATATATCTCCAAAAGTGTAAAAATATATATGTACAAGTCATGAATTATTTATGTTATTATTTATAATTGCAGAACTGGAAAAAATATAAATGTTAATAATTTGGTTGGTTAAAATATAGAATACCCACATACTGAACATCATGAAGCATAAAGCTATAAAAAAAAAATGATGCAGACTGGGGATTTAGCTTAGTGGTAGAGTACTTGCCTAGGATATACAAGGCCTTGTGTTCAGTCCCTAGTACCACCGCCCCAAAAAAAATAAAACAGAAGACAATTTCTCCGAACTGACAAGAAATGATTTCCAGGACATATAAGGTAAATTTTTTAAAAATTCTGAAGTATAAAAAAAATATACTTAGTAACTCACTTCTCTCAAAGAAATAAGAGAAAGTAAGAGCAAATAACTATATGGAAAGCTATATACCTGCATATTTCTAAAACAAAACAATACAAAAATATATCAATAAGCAAAGAAACACATATAAAAGCACAGATGATTTCATTCTTAATTCAGAAGTTTATTTTTCCCAAATCTAGATTACCACAACATTTAAAAAGATAAAAATGTACTTATATGGATTTGTTCATGTTTTATTCTCTCTTTTCTGGGAATTATCCTCAAGGCTTCATCAAGTTACTTTAAAGCAGGAGAAAGACAAATGCTATATTGTTTACATCCCCACCTAGTGGTCTTTAAATTTCTGTTCAGCATAGTATCAAAAAATGAATACTTCAAAAATGAAAACTCAAAAAAGTTATTTAGAAAAACATAAAAAGACCAAAAATTTATAGCCAGAGGGATACTATTACCTATTCTTGTACTATTACAATTAGGAAATTAAACGGTATGTCAGGGACTATGTCAAGTCACCAGAAAACTCATGGAGTATTTTTCTTGGAGCATCTTCTTTCTTAATGCTAAATACTTTAAAACAGCCTTGCATCAAAGCAAACATTGTGAAATAAAATGCTTTAATTAAAAGTATTTTAATTTGAGAAGCACAGGGTTCAAACTTCTCAGTCTATAGAAAAATAATCTGATGACCCAGGCAATTAAATTACTTGATCAAGCTCCCTCAACTAAATACTAATAAAGCAGTGTCAATAATGCAGATGGTTTTATACCTATTCCATTAGAAAACACAAATCGAAGTCATGAGATGTTAAACACTAAACCCTAATGCCAAATCACAATCTATTGTTTTCTCTTTGCATGTAAGGTTTCTTAGAGCTTTTATTCTAATCCCCAGAATTTTCCTTTCACTCCATATTACAGCATACTTACAACCTGCAACTAACTCAAAGTAGTATTCTATATTCGTTTTAAAAATCTGTTCAAAATTATATAACATCATCATTTCATCCATAAGAATGGGACTCTAACTAAAATAAGATGTATTATTCCATGCTTGTATAATTATATCAAAATGGATTCTGCTGTCATGTATAACTAAAGAGAACCAATACTTTTTTTAAAAAATGATGTAACAAAATTGACTTTTGGGGGGAATGATAAATAGTTCTAGGAATTTAAAAACATGTATAGGGCTTAGAGTATAGCTTAGTTGTAGAGTGCTTGCCTAGCATGCTCAAAGCCCTATGTTTGATCCTCAATACTGAAACAACAAACACATGTACAGATTCATGTAACTACTATCACAATGAGGATACAGAACACTTCTATCAGCCCCCTTCTGTCCCACTAAATTCTTTGTAGTACACTTTTATCACACCATGCCTAAAAACTGGTATTCACTGATCTGTTAAGGTTGGTCTTGTCAGCCGGGCGCGGTGGCGCACGCCTGTAATCCCAGCACTTGGGAGGCAGAGGCAGGAGGATCACGAGTTCAAAGCTACCCTCAGCAACTTAGTGAGGACCTAAGCAACTCAGTGAGACCCTGTCTCTAAATAAAATATAAAATAGGGCTGGGGATATGGCTCAGTGGTGGAGTGCCCCTGGGTTCAATCCCCTGTACCCCCCCCCCAAAAAAAAGGTTGGTCTTGTCAAGAATAGCTTATAAATGTAATCATAGTATACAATCTTCTGAGAAAAGGTCCTATTTATTATTCCTTTGAAATTCACTCTAGTTGTTTAAAGTATCAATAGTCCATTTCTTTTCATTGCTGAGCAATATTCTATGGTACAGTATGTCATACAGTATTAAAGTGTAATATCATGGTTTATATATATGTTCAGCCATTGAAGAACATTTGAGTTATTTCCAGTTTGGATTATGAAAGGAGGGATCAATAAGCATTTAGGTCTAGGCTCTTTTCTAATTTTTAAATGCAGGAGCTTTACTATTATATGTCTTTCCCAATTCTGATACTTATATAGAATGCAATATGAAAGTGTGCTTTCATACCAGTAATTTTTTTTTTTTAATTTTGAGACACGGTCTTGTTACTGCCTTGAACTTGAGATCCTACTGGGTCAACCTCTGAAGTAGCTGGGATTATAGGCATGGTCCATTATGCCTGGATAAGAGGAATAATTTAAATAAAAACTTTCAAAAACTAATGTACTTTATCACTATTCAGGAATTAGCATTAATTATTCCCACTTATATATAGAAAAAGTGAAATAAGATTGAATAATCAAACTGCCTTTGCACAAGACATATAATTTACCAAAAAACTTAAGAAGGGAATAATGAATACTGTGCACAGCAAATATCAATAATCATTCAAGCTAGGTGTGCTGATCATTCCTGTAATCCCAATGACTTGGGAAGCAGGAGGATTCCAAGTTCAAGGCCAGCCTCAGCAATTTATCAAGTCCCTCAGCAACTCAGTGAGACCTTGTTCCAACATAAAAAATTAAAAAGACTGGGGGTGTAACTCTGTGGCAAAGTGTCCCTAGGCTCCACCTCTGGTACCCAAGAAAACAAAAACAAAAATCATTCAAGGCTCACTTTGCTATAAAGTTTTGATGTAGCCTCAGAATGCTCAATGCACAGACCTACCTAATGCAGCTACTACTACATAATCAGAATTGGGACTTCTGCTGTAACACATTTTTGTTCCCTGACTGAGAAGAAATTTTCTCAGAAAATTCCAACGTCTTTAAAAATTACTGTAGTTCTACGGGAAAAAACAGTGTTCTATAACATTCTTAATCCTGGATCTATTATGTTACAAATATGTGGATTTTTCTCAACTGAACAAGGAAAACTAACAGGATAGTTTTAAACAGACATCAGTCAGAATAAGAACAAAATCCAAAGTATCCAAGGGAAAAAGGGTATAATCTTAGAAAAAGAAGGACAAAGAGGGGAAGGACAAGAAGAAGGTTGCAACCTGTTGAGAAATTTAAAGGAAAAAAAATTGTTTTAAGGTGCTGGGAAACCAACCCAGGGCTTTGTGCATGGTAGGCAAATTTTCTACAACTAAGCTATATCTCCATCCAAAAAATTCTTTTTTTTTTCATTTATTGTATTAAGCTAACTCTCTCAGCTTTCTATCTTGTACTTAGTGATAATAAATCTGTGCTTTTATGTCTTTATACCACCTATTAAGCACCAGAGTTAGATTCTAAAAAAATAAGTACAAAGACTTACTTTGTATATTTCAAACAGATAACAATGAGAGATACATTTTAAAGTAGAAAACCAATAGGTACAATCAGGTTCAAAGCTAAAATAAACATATCTGTATACCAAAAATTGAAGAGTAATACAAATTAACAAATGGGGCTGATACCTCACACATCCTAATCTCCAATCCAAAAACAGGCAGACATAGCGTAAAATTTAGCTTCTGTGGAATAACTCTCATTAAATATGTGATAATAAGGGACAGATAAAGCCTCCCTGAAACTAGACATAGGCATGGGACAAGAATGAGGATATATACTGGCTGTTAACTGTTACTCCAAAAGAAAGCCATAAAAAAACCTATTGCCTCAGGCTCGCAAGGAGACAGAAAAACAAAAACATAGTCTCACGACCATATCTTGGTGTCAGAATCAGCGATATCAATTCGCAAATACTATTACTATTTAAGAGTCCTAAAATGACAATGCAAAACTTAGACTTGGCAGAGACTCAGGTAGAGGTAACGTGAAAAGTACAAGAGAGGGATAGGTGAGCACATATATAGTGATAGGAAGAAAAGGGGAAAATAAAAACACAAAATCTCCATCTACTTAAAATAAGCCTGCTAATTGAAATTTCAAAACCCACAAGAAGATTTTATGTTTAAAGAGTAAATCATCAAAATTAATCAGAACACTAATTTACTATAAGTAAAATTAATTTTATGTAAGTCTGACAAAGACTTTAAAAATAAGAATGTTTAAGAGCTTGGGATATGCTCATTTGGCAAGCACAAGGCCCTGGGTTAAATCTCCAGCATCTCCACTCCTCTCTCCCCAAAAAAGTGTGGTTAGGAGGTTCCAAGTAGGGGCCAGGAGTGTGATTCAGTGGTACATGCCTGTTTACCATACATGAGACCCTGGGTTCAATCCCCAGCACCAAATTAAAAAAAGAAAAGAAAAAGAGTAAAGTTTGAGATAATAAAGAAATCACATTTGTCAGCAATAATAATAAATTACAAAACATAATCAAGTATAAATGAAACAAGAATAGATGGATATGAAAAAGAAATTCTTCAAAATGAAAAATAGAGCCACTGAAGTAAAAACTTTAACAGATCCGATGAATACCAGGTTGAAAGAGGGATTTATTATATGGAAAGTTTTATCAGTTTGGATATTATACAGTTAGGGTGCCAGCAATTAAAAACATACAGCATACTCAAATTAATCAATCATAAGAATGATTTAATAAAGCATGTTGGGAAACCATGAAGAACAATGCAGTTTTCTCAGGATTAATGTATATGGGAGAGAACTGTGAAGAAGGGGGCTTTCAGTCAAAAGATGTAGCCAACAAATAATCCTGCAGGACAGGAACTGGGAAATAAATATCCCAATCTCACTCATTTTCTTCTTTTTGATCTCTTGCTCAGGCCTTCTCTATTGGCCAAAGCACTGGACATCAGAGGGAAAGAAAGATCACTAACGTTCATGCAGGTCAGTTGCCAATAAAAGAAGTTACCTGGCACAGAAGCTTTGGGCGACCTGTAATACAACTGACAGCTAAATTTGAGGGCTAAAAAAGAACACTGATTATTTCATATAATAAGAATTAGAACAGTTCTAATTCATCTGCTCAATAATGGAATACCAGCTCGACTTCTTGGCAATTCCGTTTCCTTGACTCCAGCAGCTTCAAAGACTACATTCTCTTGCAATTACTCCAGAAGAGGAACAATGAGGGGCTGTTTCTTCTCATGCATCTTTCTTATACCTAGAACAGTGCACGTACACACACATACACACACACACACACACACAACTTTCTAGGAGTCTTCCCAGCACATCTTCTCTTAAGCTGTCATCTTTTGGGGGGTGAGTACTAGAGATTTAACCTAGGGTGCTTTACCAAAGAGCTACATCCCCAGCCCTTTGTTAAAAAAAAAAAATTATTTTGAAACAGGGTCTCTCTCTGACTTGCTGCGGCTGGCCTCAAATTTGTGATTCTTCTGCCTCAGCTTCCCAAGTAGCTGGAATTACAGGTGTGTACCATTGCACCTGGCCATCATTTTCTTTTTTAACGAATTTTTACAAGTTTTTGGCTTACTTCCCATGAAGCATTATTATCTATGCTCTATATTATTTTATGCTCTATTTATATAGAAGTTGCCATCTGTATCATACTCCTGACAAATATATAGATTTTCATGGGCTACCCTAAGGCAACCACCAGCATTTCTAATTTTGTTTCTAATGGCAGGGTGTTCTGAACAAAACATTTTAAAAGTTAGGTTTATTGAAGTATGACTTACATACAGTAAAATTAAAATTTAAAAATGTACTATTCTAGAAGTTACAGAGAATACATATAGTCATAACCACCATCAGAACCAAAATACAAAACAGTTCCATCACCCAAAATATTTCCTTGTGCACCTTTGTAACTTAATTTTCTGGTTGCTGCTATAACAAACTACCAAATACTTGGTGCCTTAAAATAACACAAATATATAGTTCTGCAGATCAAAAGTGTGAAACAAGCTCAATGGGGTTAAAATCAAGGTACCAAAAGGGCTGATTCCTGGGCTGGGGTTGTGGCTCAGTGGTAGAACACTTGCCTTGCATGGATGAGGCCCTGAGTTTGATTCTCAGCACCACATAAATAAATAAGGGCATTGAGTCCATCAACAACTAAGACTATATTAAAAAAGCTGGGCTTGGTGGCACACACCTGTAATCTCAGTGACTTGGGAGGCTGAGGCAGGAGGATCGTAAGTTCAAAGCCAGCCTCAGCAACTTAGAGAGGCCCTAAGCAACTCAGTGAGACCCTGTCTCTAATATAAATACAAAATAGGGCTGGGGATGTGGCTCAGTGGCCAAGTGCCCCTGAGTTCAATCCCTGGTTCAAAAAAAAAAAAAAAAAAGGCTGATTCCTTTTGGAAGCTTTAGGAAGAATCTGGTCTGTATTTCTTCCATCTTCTGGAGTCTGCTAGCATTCATTGGTTCCCGGTATTACAGAAATCTGCAATTTTGTCACTTTTTCTCCTATTAATCCTTTTGCTTCTCTCTTACAAGAACCCTTGTTATTACATTTAGGTTTCACTTAGATAAACCAAAATAACTGTCCCATCTTTAATCACATCTGTAAAGTTCCTCTTAGGTATCAGGTAACACTTTCAGGTTTTAGAAATTACAATGTGGATATATTTGTAGAGGCATCTTACCAAAGGAGGCAACTCCTGTGTCACGCAGATGTTGACCACCACTGCTTTCTTAGTCCCTATAGTTTTACCTTTTCCAGAATGTCACATTAATGCAGTCATTACAGTAGGGAGCCTTTTGAGTCTGGCTTCTTAGCATGATGCACTTGAGATTCATCTATGCTGTTCCATTTATTAATGTAGCTACCCATTAGTATCTATGGGGGATTGGTTCTAGAATATCAAGATCACTGGATGCTCAAGTCCCTTATGTAAAATAGCATAGTATTCGCATATAACTGACACACATTCTAATGTATCCATGAAATCATTTCTAAATTACTTATAATGCCTAATACAGTTTAAATGCCATGTAAAGAATTGTAATACTGTATTGTTTAGGGAATAATGACAAGAAAAAGTCTGCACATGTTTGACATTGATATAATTTATTTTTTCTGAAAAAAATTTTTTTCCAGTCCTAGGGATGGAACCCAGAACCTCATAAATGCTAGGCAAGCATTCCACCACTAAGCTACATCCCCAGGCCTTTTACTGAATATTTTTGATCAGTGCTTTGTCAAATCCATAGATACAGAATCTGCATGTATGGAGAGCCAACTCCATATGTAGTTCATTCCACTGCTGAGAGCATTCCATTGTATGATGTACCATGTTTTGTTTCCCATGTACAAGGTGAAGGATATTTGTATCATTTCCAGTTTTTAACAACTAAAGGATAAAGCTGCTTCATATAAAAACCGATATGCAATGTTTTATGTAAACATAAAATTGCCATTTCTCTTGAACAAATAAATACCTCCAAATAGGATTGAAGTACATATTTAAGTTTATAAGAAATTGCCAAACTTTGGACCACTGTGGCTATACCTCATGTCTTTTCTGAAGCACATGGTTGCCCACTACATAAGCAAAGAAAAAGTGAAGAAAATAGCTTTTGATTGGACAACACTACCACAATGATAACATGAATTCCCTATAAAGAAAGAGATAAAAATTAGAAAATGCATTGAATCTAGCAAAAATAATTTTAGAAATAATGTAGGGAATAGCAGAGGAGAAGTATTAAATAGGTAATAGCTGAAATTTTCTAAAGTTAAGAAAAAAACCACAAATCTAAAGTAATGCACTCTAAATATCAAATAGTCATATCTAGATATGATGAAAACATGGATGCTAAAATAGAGAGGAAGATCTTAAAACCTACTAGAAAGAACAGAATGAACTTAAGACAGCAGACATTTCACCTGTAATAGGAAAGGCCAGAAAACAAAGTAATTTTAAAAATCTTCAACTTTTTTCCTGAAATATTGGAACCAGATGCATTTCAAAATTCAGATTTTTTTGAGCCGGGCACACTGCCACATGCCTGAAAATCCCAGTGGTTTGGGAGGTTGAGAAAGGAGGATCTTGAGTTCAAAGCCAGCCTCAGCAACTGCAAGGCTCTAAGCAACTCAGTGAGACTCTATCTCTAAATAAAATACAAAATAGGACTAGGGATGTGTCTCAGGGTCCCAGGTACTAAGAATTCAGATTTTTTGAGAGGAAGGAGGGTTTCAGAAGGAAGTTGTGGTCGGCTCCAGAAGTGCCCATAGTGATATGAACAAATAGAAACATCATGGTAGAAATATGACAGAATTATATGTTAGAGGCTGCAAACTAGGTTACCACTGCTTTGCAACATTTTATTAGGTTCTCTGAACTGTTTGTGAAAAAGAGTATAAAGAAGTTCAAGTCTCTAGATCTTTTTCCTCAAAACTTGTCTCCTGCCAAAATACCCTCCTTCTTCCAGAGGTCTACTCTGTTTTTAGTATAGTATTCCAATACTATATTTTTCAAACGTTCTTTTTGATTCAGACTCCAAAATAAAAAATATATTGTACATCACATTCCAGAAATCACCTACACTTACTGTCTCACATAAACACCTGGAATAAATGTGTAATAATAGGGGGCTGAAGGTAGACCTTCATGGCAGACTGCCTGCTTTGCATGTGCAAGATCCAGCAACTGATCCCAAGAAGCACTCTCCAACGTTAAGTTTCAGAAATACTAATTATTATGCACTAAAAACTCTTGACATTTTTTATTTAACCTGAAAAAATGCTGGCTATTACCTACTAAATTGATTTTATGAACATCAATAGGTAGCAAACTGCAGATTGACAGTGATCTAGAAATTTTCTATGCATGTATAAATAAGCATATTTATCCTTCTATATAAAAATGAGGACTAGGGGTGTAGCTCAATGGAAGAGCATTTGCCTACAATGCATGAGGCCCTGGATTCTATTCATCACAACAAATAAGGGATCAGATCATTTGAACTATCTTTATTACACTGCAGCTATCCTTACTCATATTCCCTTTTATGTTATTTGGTAATATACTTTTTGTCACTAAAAGTTAAAGCACAGCTATGTTCTCATTTGTCTACTTTTCTTATTCATTCTTAAATTCTAGAAGAAATAATTCACTTTCTACAATGAGAAATCATCAGGTTTGGTAGTAACCTTCTCATATGTCATAGATAAAAGAGGTGTTTTTAAAACCTTCCATAAGAAATGCTACATTTTCATACACAGAATTTCCTGCCAAACAGGTCAAGCTGTCTATATCATGCTTATTCACTCAAGTGGAATATGAGGGAGGAGGTATTATTGCCTCAAAGTCATGGGTTATGTCCTGATCTTCCTTTATGCCTCAGCTATACCCTTTTATGTATGCATGCTAAACTGCACTGCTTACTGATTAGCTTTGTTATATAAATTTTATGAATTTAATCACAGTCCTCAATACTTTTCATAAGAGAAAAATATGACAAGGAGTTTCTATGCTATATAAAAAGTTGCAAATAAAATATATAGAAATATTCCACTGAGGTTGTAGTGTGATTTTATTAACTTTCAGTTATCAAATGAAGTATTAATACAATTTACAAAGAACAACATCTATGATTTTATAAAGGTAACATTTGGTAACTGCCGTAATAGCTAACTAAAGTAGAATACTTAAGAATAACACATGGATATGCCTTATAACTTTTAGCTCTTAAATTTCTTTAACTTTTTAATTTGCAATAATTTCAAATTTACATTAAAAATATAAAACAGTATAAACCACCAAGTGCAAAGATCTTTGTTTCTAAACATCATTGTCTAATAAAAGGAACAAGGGATTCTTAAAGAAATAGCTGTTTATAGAACTGGAGTAGGGAAAACACAAGATAAAGTAGAAGCATCTTGTATCAGCAAAGAAATGCTTAAAAAACAAAAGTATGGGTGTATGTCAAAGGGCCTTAGAAACCTATCAGAAAGAACTCCCAATGGCCAATACCAGAATAATGTGGGTGACAAAATAAATAGTGGCATATTATAACCCAAAGAGTAAAATAAATATACTCAAGTAATGATATAAATACATGATAGATAAGAAGAATCAAACCTTCCTTATAGGATATATTGTATGTATAGGAACTACTCCCTCCAGGAGGTGATGGGTAACTGTACTTCTCATTCCCACTCCTGCATTTGAGGATGGGCTGGACTTAGTAACTCTCTTACAAAGAATACAGTGTGAAAATTGGAACTTTGTATTACAGAAATATGGTAGATAATGTCCTTAACCAAGATATCAAGGTTTAAATCATCAGGATATCCACTTACCCCTGATATGATATTTTGGAAAGGTACTTCGCCTATGTAGGATTCTTTCAAAAACCTATAAACTCAGTCTACTCTTGAGAAATACATAAGGCAAACCCAAATTGAGAAATATCCTTAAAAAAATCTTACCAGTACTCTTGAAACTGTCAAAGTCTATAAACCCCAAAAGACTGAGAAACCATCATAGACTAGAAGAGAGTAAACAGATTCAGCAACTAGATTCAATGTGGTACCCTGGATTGGATCTTGAAGCAGGAAAGAGATATTAAAGGCAAAATTAGAGAAATATGAATAAAGTTAGAGGAGTTTAGAAGGACATTAATAGAAAAATGAGTAAAATCCAAGTGGTTTAGAGTTTAGTTAATAATAATGTAGCAATGTTGCTTTCTTAGTTTTAGAAAATGAAACCCAGTAATTTTAAATGATCACAGGAGAAACTGTAATTGAGTGAAGGATATAAAAAAGCTCACTATACTAGTTTTTCTTTTTGTAATGGAGACTGAATCCAGGTGTGCTTTACCACTGATCTACATCTCTAAGTCACTGGGATTACAGGTGTGCTCCACCATGCCAAGGTACTATTTGTTTCAAATATAACAGTTGTGACAAATATAACAGTTGGTTTTTGTCCCCAGTTTCTGACACAGAACTTCTATGAGGTGAGAGAAGAATATTCTGTTATTCCTGGTAAGTCCCTTTCAATTACACTTGAGTTTATGATAATAAGTTTATGGTAATAGGGAGGCTGGTCACCAGGGAAATCAACCATGTGATTAGATAATTGTAACTTCTAGTCTTAGATCTATTTAGTCCCCTAGATCTTCGAGAGAGAAGAGCTAGAGATATTGAAGTCACCTATGAACAATACCTTAATCAATCATGCCTATGATTAAGAACCCTAAATGAAGGCTTTCAGAGAACCTGAATGTATCTACATGCCAGGAAGAAGGATGTACCCCACACAGCAAGAAGCTCAGGTCCTGTGCTCAGGACCCATATACTCAGTGTTCCCCAAAAGCTCATGTGTGAGGCAATGCAAGAACATTCAAAGGTGCGATAATCAGGTTCTGAGAGCCTTAATCCAATCCGTGAATTAATCCTCTGATTCGTTTGAGTGGTAACTGAAGGCTGGTAGGGTATGGCTGGAGGAAGTAGGTCATTGGGGGCATGCCTTTGGATATGTATTTTGTATCTGGTGAGTGGAGGCTCACTCTCTCTGCTTTCTGATCATTGTGTAAGCCTTTTCTCTCCACCACACTCTTCTACCATGATGTTCTGCCTCACTTCCAACTCCGAAGAATGGAGCTGGCTCTGTATGGACTGAGATCATCTCTAAACTTTGAGCTCCCAAATAAACTTTTCCTCCTCTAAAATTGCTCTTGTTGGAATTGTTTTAGTCACAGCAGTGAAAAAGCTCTAAACCACAGCTTGAAGAAGGAGTCATGAAATCCCCTAATCTGTAGACGTACAGGAAGCCTAGGACTTGGAATTAGTGGTTAAATGGGGAGCAGTCTTGTGGGACTGACCTATTAACCAGTGGGGACTGGAACTCATTTTATCTAGCCAGAATCAGAATTGAATTAAATTGTAGGACACATCAGTTGGTGGGAAAATAAGGGATGAGGATGTAGCTCAGTTGTAGAATGTTCACTTAGCAGGTAGGAGGCCCTGGGTTCAATCCCCAGTATTGTTTGAAAAATTTTTTTTAAAAAACCAGAAAATAGCTTCTTGTGGAAAAGCCACATATTCAGTGTAACAAGTGTTGTGAGTATAAAGAAGAGAGGTTTTCTTTTATTGACTTTACTAAATCTTAAATCACTGCAAAATAAAAATGTTTTTAAAAAGTACCAAGAACTTCTATAGAGACTTCATTCAGATTCCCCAGATGTAACCACATTATCAGTCTTCCCTTTTCTCAATAGTTTTCTGATTTCAGTAATAAACTGCTATTATCCTTCCTCATTACTCCTAAATATTTCAACATATATTTCCTTTAAAAGTACATTTGTCAAAATAAGGAAGTTGGGCTGGGGATATAGCTCAGTTGGTAGAGTGCTTGCTTTGCAAGTACAAAGCCCTGGGTTCAATCCCCAGCACCACCCAAAAAAAAAAAAAAAAAAAGGAAGTTAACATTAATATAGTATGATCTAATGAATAGATATTCACACATTTTGCCAACTGTTCCACTGCTGTCTTTTATACTAAAATCAGAAATAATAAAATTTTTAAAAATTTAAATTCTTTCTTTCCTGGTCCCTAATCTAAGCCACAGTCATATGTTGTATTTGCATGTCTCTCTTTTTTTTTTTAATGTGTATTTTATTTTATTTTATTTATTTTTTATTTTTTTTATTTACTTATTGATTCATTGAACACAAATGGAGTACAGCTATTGTTTCAAGGGTTGTACACAAAGTAGAGTCACACCATCTGTGCTTTCTTGCATGTACACAGGGCAATGATATCTGTCACACACTCTGTTATTGATTTTACTCCCCACCCGCCC
>JAJEJO010004494.1:240269-355876 GCA_020662805.1 Glaucomys volans | reverse complement strand
TGCTTGTAGATCTTCCTCTGTAAAGTGTCTGTTCATTTCCTTGGCCCATTTATTGATTGGGTTATTGGTGTTGCATGTCTCTTTAGTCTTTTTGGAACTGTAATAAATTCCTCAGTCTTTGTCATGACCTTGACATTTTTGAAAAGTACAATCTGTTTATTTTGTGAAATGTCCCTTAATTTACATTTGACAAGTTTTTCTTCATGTTTACTTTCAGATCACGCATTCTTGTAGGAATACAGGAAGACCACAGAGGTGTGCTCTTCATAGTCCATCCTATCAGAATGTACAAGGTCTATTTATCCCTTTACTGATGTTAATTCTGACAACTTGGTAAAGGTAGTATATGTCTAATGTCTTATTTTTTTTTCTTTTTGTGATTAGTGAGCATCTTGTGGGAAAAAATTTGAGTCTGCAAAAATATCCTCATCATTAATTTTTCATGCATTGTTATCATATTTGTTCACTTCTGCCTGAAACAATTCTGGGTATTCTTACACACACACACACACATATAAATTAATCAGAACTTCATATCAACTTGTCTAGCTCTATAAAAAACCATGCTGGTACTTTTATTCACATATTGAAATTATAAATTATCTTTTCCTTGGTTCAAATCTAATTATGTATTTTGCTAGTGTTTAAAAGTTTTTCTAAAATAATGTACTATACTCCTTGTTAAGTTTATTCCTAAGTATTTTATCTTCCTTCTTGTTAATAGGGTTTTCCCTACCACTATATCCTCTAAATAGTCAATGTTTGTATATGTAAAGGATATTGACTTCTAAATTCTAATTTTATAGTCTACTAGTTACTGAATTCTTTTATTGTTTGGGTTGTTTTATCATGGGTTCTATAGGCCAGGAGTATGAGCACTTTTTCTGTACAAACACCAGATAGTCAACCTTTTGTTTTGTGGGTCAAAAAGTTTCTATTTATAAACTCTTCAACTTTGCTGGCATAATCCAAAAGCACAGGAAATATAAAAATAAATACACATAGCCAGATTTGGTTCTTAGTTTGTTGATCCCTGCTCTAGGATTTTCCAAGTATACTATTGTTTTATCTGCAAATAGAGACATTTATTTCTTTGTCTAACACCAAATGTAATTACTGGATAGACTTGCCTTGTTCCTCATGATAATAGTAAAAATGTCCCTAGTGTATCCAGTTAAGTAAGATGATGGACTTAGGACTAAGGTTATGTATAATTACATTAAGAAAATATCCACTGGGGCTGGCGTTGTGGCTCAGTGGTAGGGTATTTGCCTACCATGTTGAGGCACTGGGTTCGTTTCTCAGCACCACGTAAAAATGAATAAATAAAGGTAAAACAAAATATTTTTTAAAAAAGAAAACATCCATCAACTCCTATTTTCTAGGAGCATTTTTCCTACAAGATGTTGATTTTTGTTGAAGACCTTTTCAGCATTTATGGAAATAACCATGATTTTTCCCTCATATTTGTTAATATATTAATGTATTTCCTAATTTTGAACAAACCCTGTATTTCTGGAATAAAGCCTACATAGTTATAATGTATTATTTTCTTAATATGATGTTGGAATTTGTTAGCTAATATTTTATTTGGCACTTTACATCAATATTTATAACATATTGGTCTATAAATATTTTCTTTTTTATACACTCTTTAGGAACTGGTATCATTCACTTTCAATGCTCTACAACAATTTATGGAGCATTAAGACTATTTAATCTTTGAATGTTTCATAGACTATTGCTGTGCAATCATTTAGGCCAGGGGCTTTTTTATGAGGCGGTTACTTGATATTTGCTTCTATTTCTTCTACAGAAATTGAACTATCTCAAATGTGGTCAATTCTTTACTCTCTCTTCTTTTCTTTTTTCTTTTTTTTTTTTTTTTTTGGTACTGGGGATTGAACCCAGGGGCACTCCACCACTGTTGCTTAGAGCCTCGCTAAGTTCCTGAGGCTGGCTTTGAACTTGGGATCCTCCTGCCTCAGCCTCCCAACTGCTGGTTACAGGCGTATGCCACCACGCCCGGCTCTCTCTTCTTTTTCTTATACTGGGGTACTGGGGATTGAATTCAGGGATGCTTTACCACTGAGCTACATCTCTAACCCTTTTTATTTTTGAGATAGGGTCTTGTTAAGTTGCTCAGAGTCTAAGTTGCTGAGGCTGGCCTGGAACTTGCAATCCTCCTGCTTCAGCCTCCTGAGTTGCTGGGATTTACAGATGTGTGTCACCTCACCCAGCTCAAATGTAGTCAATTCTGGAAAACTATATTTAGTTTAGAAATTATCTTTTTTCATCTAGGTTTTCAAATTTATTTTCAGAGATGTTTGCAAAGTAGATTCTTTTTTTTTTTTGGAGGTTGAACCCAGGACCTTAGATGCTAGGCAAGTGCTCTACCACTGAGCTATACTTCCTGCTTGGTCCTTACATTTCTTAAAATTGAGACATAATTCACATAACCATAACATTTATCCTTTTAAAACGTTATGTTTTAAAGTGTTATGTCTCTCTAATCTTCCCTTTCTCAAATTCAAGTGTAGAAGTCCCAACCTCTAGCACCTTGGAATATGACTATATTTGGAGACAGGCCTTTTAACTGAAGTAGTTCAGGCAAAACATTATGTGGGTGGGCACTAATCCAATATGCCTGGTGTCCTTATAAGAATAGGAGGTTAAGATGCAGACAACACACCAACTAAAGGGTGATCATATGTGCACACAGCAAGAAGATGGCCATTTACAAGCCATGTAAGAGGCTTCAGAAGGAAATCAACCTTTCTGACATCTTGATCTTGGACTTCCAGCCTCCAAATGGAGAAAACAAATTTCTGCTGTTCAAGCCACCAAGCCACCAAGTATGTGGTATGGTATTTGTTAGAACAGCCCAAGCAAATGAAATACACAAATTTAGTAGTTTTTAGTATATTGGAATAGTATATTAATATATTCACAAGTTCATGAAATCATCACTACTATCTAGTTACAGAACATTTTTATCACCCCCAAAATGAAACCCCATACTCATTAATAGTCATTCCTAATTCCTGCTTTTCCCTATCTCTGGTGAGCACTATCAGCACCATTTTCTATCTCTGTGAATTTGCCTATTATGGATATTTCGTAAAAATGGGATCATGTAATATGTGACCTTTTGTGTCTGCTTCCTTCACTTGTGATAATATTTTCAAGATTCCTCCATGATGCAGCATGTTAAAGAATTTTATTTCTTCTTTTAGCTCAATATTATTGCATTATACAGGTACACCACATTTTGTTTATCCATTCATCTGCCAATGGATGCAGGTTGTCTCCACATTTGGTTATTCATGTATAGGTTCTTATCTGATGTTTTCAATTTTCTTGGATACATACCTAGAAACAACACTACTGAGTCATATGATAACTATATTTAGCTTCTTAAAAAACTGCCAAACTCTTTTCCCAAGTAGTTATGCCATTTTACATTTCCAACATGATGTATGATGATTCCAAATTTTCACATTCTCATCAATATGTTACTGTCTCTTTTTTATTATAGCCACATTAGTATGTGTGACCGATTATCTCATTGTGGTTTTGATTTGCATCTCCCTTAATGATTGATGATATTGAGCATCATTTCATGTGTTTATTGGCCATTTATACATTTTTTAAGAAATCTTTATTTAAAATTTGGTTATCTACAGAATGGGAGAAAATCTTTGCTAGTCACTTTTCTGCTAGAGGATTAATATCTAGAATATACAAAGAACTCAATAAACTTTATAACAAAAAAATCAAATAACCCAATTAATAAATGGGTAAATGAATTCAGACACTTCTCGAAAGAAGAAATGAAAATGCCCAATTAAGCCGGGCGTGGTGGTGCATGCCTGTAATCCAAGCGACTTGGGAGGCTGAGTCAGGAGGATCGTGAGTTCAAAGCCAACCTCAGCAACTTAGCGAGGCATTAAGCAACTCAGTGAGACCCTGTCTCTAAATAAAATACAAAACAGGGCTGGGGATGTGGCTCAGTGGCTGAGTTCCCCTGAGTTCAATCCCTGGTTCAAACAAAACAAAACAAAACAAAACAAAACAAAATGCCCAATTATATATGAAAAAAATATTCAACATCATTAGCAATTAGGGAAATGAAAATCAAACCTACACTGAGATTTCATCTCACACCAATCAGAATGGCAGTCATCAAGAATATAAATAATAATAAATGCTACTGAGGATGTAGAGAAAAAGGAACACTTTTACACCATTAGTGGGATTGTAAATTAGTACAACCACTTTGGAAACCAGTATAGAATTTCCTCAAAAGGATAGGCATGGATGGAACCAACCACCATATGACCCAGATATACCACTACTCAATATTTACCCTTAAGAATTAAAGTCATACTACAATGTTTATAGCAGCACAATTCACAATACCCAAAATATGGAACCAGCCTACATGTCCATCAACAGATGCATGGATAAAGAAAATGTGGAATATATACACAATGGAGTTTTATTCAGTCATAAAGAAAAATGAAATTATGGCACTTACAGGAAAATGGATGGAACCATTAGGTTAAGTGAAATAAGTCAAACTCAGAAGGTTAAGGGTCATATGTTTTCTCTCATATATAGAGAAGCTAGATAGGAAAAAGGAAAAGAAAGATGGGGCAAATCTCATGAAAATTAAAGGGAGAAGTAAAAGAAAGGGACCCAAAGGGTTGAAGGGGAGAAGGGAGGGGAAAAAGTGCTGGTGATTGATATTGGCCAAATTATGTTGTTTACTGTTGTTGTGTACATGTGTGAATATGTAAAAACAAATCCCATTAATATATACAACCATAATGCATTAAATAAAAAATGTGGGAAAAAACAAAAGAAGATTATCTCAAATCTGGGAATATAGGTTAGTAGTAGAGCACTTGCCTAGAAGGTTTAAGGCCCTGGGGTCTACCTGAGCACTGCAAAAATACAAAAATAAAATAGAATTAGGTCTTTATTTATTTATTTATTTATTTATTTATTTAGGGATACCAGGGATTAAACTCAGGGACACTTAACCACTAAGTCACACCTCAGCCCTTTTTTAAATTTTGAGACAGTGTCTCACTAAGTTGCTTAGGGTCCCACTAAATTATTGAGACTGACCTCAAACTTGGGATCCTCCTGCCTCAGCATCCCACCTAAGATTCCAAGCATGTAGTACATGCCCGGCCGGTCATCTGTACTTTTATTGTTGAGTTTTACAAGATTTTTAATATATTCTAAATACTAGTCCCTTGTTAGGTATAGAATTTATAAAATTCATCTTTTATCATATAGATTGTCTTTTCTTAATGGTGTCCTTTCTTGATAGTGTCCTTTAATTTTTAATTTTTATGAGGTCTAATTTATTTAGTTTTCTTTCACTATGTTTAAAGGTATCATATCTTAAAAAAACACTGCTTAATACAAGATCAAGAAGATTTATACATTTTATTATAAGAGTTTTATAGTGTTAGAACTTGTATTTAGATGTTTGATCTGCTTTAATTTTTCGTATGGTGTATGGCAGAGGTCCAACTTCATTCTTCCCATGTCAATTTCCAACTATCCCACATCATTTGTTTAGAAGACTTTTCTTTCCCTATTAAATTACCTTGGCATTCTTGTTTAAAATCAACTGACAATTAACATAAGGCTTTATTTCTGGACTCTCAATTCTATTTCATAGATGTACATGTCTATCTTTATGCTCGATATGGGGTAGGGTTAGGGCAGGTGTTACAGGTATTTTAATCAGTGAACTCTTTAAATCCCTATTTTGTACTTTTTTTAAAATCAATATTTATGAACATGACTGGATATTTAAGGCAGTTTACAAGATTTCGGTTCAAGAATGTTCTCTCTGCTTTTTTTCCAACAGATAATACCTCCATAAATACGGTCAATATTTCTAATAACTGCTGGACTTTCTGTAGGAAGTGTGGTAAGCACCAACCCCGCATCAGTGATAGTATAAGGGTAAGGATTCTCCATATGCCCCAGGAGAACAGTATTGATGATGGAATGCAAAGTGGCTATGGTTAGCAGACTTAGATGATTTTCTAAAAAAGGTGAAGACTACAAAAAAAAGATTGAGCTGAGGCTTCAGTGTGTTGAGCCCAACTGCAGATATAAGAGAGTGTTGGCTACTAAGAGAAGCAATTTGAACTGAAAAGAACAAGAAGTCATGTGAGTCAGTTCTAAGCTTAATCTTTTGTTTTATTATGAATGACAATAAAATCTTGAGGTTATACTCATTTATCACTTCATTCAGATGCAGTTGGTCTTTTGGGAGAGAATAAACTAGAGCCATCAATAAAACTTTCCTTGGGAAATTTGTGCTTCAAATAGACAAAACCAGAATGCCCCCTGCTTCCAGTAAAGTATGTTTTCATTATTAGTTGGATTTGGGGGCAAGGCAAAATAAGGATATTTTTCCCATGATTTTTAAACTATGCTTCTATATTTCAGGATCCTAAACTTTCCACTTTGTTTCCTTTCTTTTTTATCCCCCCACCAAAACTGGTTAGTTTCAGAAGGGCATTTATTCTTTCCTTTCTTACTCAAAACTGCCTCCTTGAATTCCATACAAATTTGTAAGTTCTTTCTCTACTATATGCTGTGATCTACCAGTATTTCAGGAGAAACTTCTGTGAACGATTGTAGGTCCATCAAAACCTATCACTAGCTCCCTTTTCCTGTACAGTCTGTCCCCAGTTAACCTGTTCTCCACCAATGCTTGTGCAAGGGACTAAATGGTGGCTGACTAGAATTGGGTATTATTTTTTGATCTACAGATAATTTGAAGTTGGAGTACTCTCTGTATTCTACTTAAGGCATGGTTTTGTAGAGTTTTATTTGTTCTTCTTTACTGTGTTTTAGAGAATATATGGGGAGATGCAAATTAATGTATTTGCCATTACCTTCAGCTACTCAATCTTTTAATATTTTAAAATATTTTTGTTTGTTTCTCCTAGATATAGAATTGTCAGGTTTTTAATGGTCTGGGATTTGTCTACTCTACCACTGCAATGGTGAAACTATATATAGATAATACTAAAAACAGCAGAATAGTGTATGATATCTGAAGATATTGTACTCCTACTATCATATTTAAATAATTCACAAAAATCATATATCAGTGATGACTATTGTAGAAAAAAGTTTAGGGTTCTCAATTATGAAAATTATTTTTATTTAAGCAGTCAAGTTAACTAAGTAGTTTAATCATTTGAGAGTATTTGATTCACAGTGTACACCAATTTTGCTTTTTTTTTTTTTGTTTTTTTGTTTTTTGGAGGGGACTGCTTTCATTATTTTGAGACAAGATCTCACTAAGTTTTCCATGTTGGCCTCAAACTTACAATCCTCCTGCTTCAGTCTCCAATTTTGGCTGTTTTGAGCTTTGCTTACAAGAAGAAAACCTGTGTAGAAAAACTAAAAACCATCATATTAAAAATAAAATAAAAAATGAAATTACTATCTTCTTAAATATAAATCTTATGTATATTAATCTGTGTTTAATAGATTAAATTAGAATACTCATTTTATTGAACATAGTTCTTTAAATTGCTGTGACTTAATATCTTCAGTTTATCCTGGGGGACACAATAGCATTCCTTAGGTGTCACTACACTAATTTCATTTTATATAGGAGTTAGATTTGATTAATGGGAATATGGAACTACTTAGTTTCCATCAGTTAAATAATATGTGATCTTAGGTAAATAACTTGCCTCTCTCAGCTTTGGTTTCTTCATATGAAATGTATAATTAATTTAATTAATTTAATCACACAAAGTCATTATAGATTTTGAAAGGTTTAATCAGTGTTTATAAAATACTTTGAAATATCAAAATGGAAAGACTTAATGCATATTACTAGAAATTGTAGTTTTTGCCTAGTATATGTTACCAATGCTAACCACCAATGGTCGAACACTCATTGTGGTATCTTATGAAGCTCAGAATTCTCCAGCAATCTACTCCTTTTCCTCAACATAAAAATATTTTATTAGAGGACTAGAGGTATAGCTCTGTGGTAGAGCACTTGCCTAGCACATGTAAGGCCTTGGGTTCAATTCCTATCACCACACACACAAAAACATATACATATATATATATATTTTTTTTTAACTAATAAGTTACTGCAACTTCAAATACATAAGGCTATTTACCCTTTCTAGAAGATACTACTTATTTAGTACACAGTTTTACAGTTTGCTTTTCTTAATATAAAAATACTTTAATATGAACTACTGCTACTTCATCTATTAAGAATGTTTAGAGTGGGGTATGGTGGCACAGTGGTGCAAGCCTTTAATACTAAGGACTGAGGATGAACCAGGAAGATCACAATTTCAAGGCAAGTCTCAGCAACTTAGCAAGACCCTCTTTCAAAATAAAAAATAAAAAAGGCTGGGGAATGTGGCTCAGGGGTTAAGTGCCCTTGGGTTCATGCTCTAGTAACAAAAAGAATATTTAGTCCTTTTTATATAATAGTGAGTTCATTTTTATTAATCCTCTGAATCAATTCTTTCTTTCTCTTTCTCAATAGTTAAAACCTATTCATTATTGTATCCAAAGCACTAATAATAACTTTAATATTTCTCATGGCTATAAATATTTCTTACATAAATAGTACCTTGATTGAAGATTTATTAGCAACAAAGTATTTACTCTGTCTTGAATGTATTAGTGAATATGCAGTATTACTACATAATTACTACTTAACTTTTTTAAAAAATGTTTTTTTAGTTGTTGATGCAACTTTATTTATTTATATGTGGTGCTGAGAATCGAAAGCCATTGCCTCACACATGCTAGGCAAATGCTTTACCACTGAGCTACAACCCCAGCCTACCACTTAACTTTTTAAGCAACTAAAAAACAAACAGCTAAAACAATAACATGTTTGCTTATTCTGTCAACATTTACTGAATGCCTATCCCTCCTAAGGACTGCCCTCTGGTAATTTCAGATACTAGAAGTAGCATGTGGTGACAAAGCAAAGAATATAGAACGGAGTTAATCATACCTAGTACCCTCACAGGGGCTAATAACATATAACTAAGGACAACTCAAGCTTCCCTTGTAAAACTGTGATGCCCTTTCATTGGACTGTATAACAAATCAATGTTTAGGATGGTCTAAACACATCAACACTATAATTAAAAAATTAGAGTCAGAAACAGACTCTGAAATTCTAATTCTGTTCTTCATGAAGCAGGCAATAAATTTCAGTGGATGCATGCTCTCTAATATTTTTTTCTGCACCTTGATTAATCAATTACCCAGAATGTTATTTCTTACCACCCATCTGAGTTCTACCCCTCCTTCTAGGAGACGCTGTAACACCATATCCATGAAGCCCTATAATCCCAGGGACTAGGGAGACTGAGGTGGAGGATGGCAAGTTTGAGGTCAATCTCAGCAATTCAGCAACTGAGCAAGACCCTGTCTCAAAATAAAATAAAATGGGCTGGGGTTGTAGCTCAGTGGTACAGCACCCCTGAGTTTAATCCCCAGTATAAAACAGCAACAATAACAGCAATAAGAAAAACAAACAAACAAACAAACATACAGATTGTATGTGCTAAAATTATGGAGCCACATAACATAGTAAAGGAGGGGATATAGCTCAGTTGGTAGAGCAATTACCTAACATGTGATGCCCTGAGTTCAACCTCCAGTGCTGCAAAAACAAACATAATAAAGGCATAAGGATTTCAAAATGTGTGTCCTACCAACGGAATTAAAATAATGTTTACTTTGAATTTATTTTAATTATTTATAAAATTTATCTCAAATCACAAACATAAAATCCCAAAGACCCCTATTGACTTTTTTTTTCTTTGTTGCAGTACTGGGGATTGAACATAGGGGCAATGAACACTAAACTACATCCCTACCAGTCCTTTTTCTTTTTTCTCCCCCACCCCCCCCTTTTCTTTTTGGTGGTACTGGAGATTTAACCCAGGGTGCTCTATCACTGCTACACCCTGAGTCCTACTTTATTTTTCTTTTGAGACAGGGTCTTGCTAATTGCCCCGGCTGTTTTCAAACTTGTGATCCTCTGACTTTAGCCTTCTGAGTCACTGAGGTTATAGGCATGTGCCACCAAGCCCACTTTCTATATTCCTTTTAGAGAAATGTTCTTTTAAAAAGCTTTGAGAAAGGGCTGGGGATGTAGCTCAGTTGGTAGGGTGCTTGCCTCGGAAGCACAAGGCTATGGGTTCAACCCTCAGCACCGCAAAAAAAAGCTTTGAGAAGGCTGGGGAGGGGATTGTAGCTTAGTGGTAGAGTGCTTGAATAGCATGTGCAAGGACCCGAATTTGATCCCCAGCACCACAAGAAAAGAAAAAAGAAAAAGTTTTGAGAATTCGGCATTAATACTCTATTTCTACACCATATCTTTAATATCTGTGATTATATGAATAAAGTATGTGAAGTTTTATGAATATACTCTGAAAAGTATGTGTTCTATATTTTAAATATAAGATTTTATAAACACTGTGTAACACTATCAAAAAGAAAAAGAACAATGCTAAATCTGAAAAATTAATTTGTGATAATGGTTATTTTAAAGATATTTGGAATATGAAGTATATATTCAACTGAACCATTTAAATGATTTATTTAAAACTGGTATCTATAAAAATGTAGATGTTATTTTCTTCCTTTTAAATTCAAGGAAGATGTCATACACCTCAACTGCTATTAAAATATTGAGCATAGAAGGGCTGAGGATGTGGCCTAGTGCTAAAGCACTTGCCAGCATGCCCAAAGCCCTGGGTTCAATACCCAGTACCATCAAAAATAAAATTAAAACAATAAAATAAAATATTTAGCATAAAACTGTTAATCATTTTTTATTTTACTTGTTATTAAAATAATGTATTTATACATGATAGTTTCTATTCCACTTATTATTATTTGGACACAATACCTTTATATCTTATTTATTTATTTTTTATGTTGCTGAGGATCAAACCCAGTGCCTCACACATGCTAGGCGAGCATTCGACCACTGAGCTATAATTGCAGCTCCCTACTCCATTCATTACTGAAATAAAATTTGACCACTCAAACATACTACTTGATTCTTTTCTTTTTTTTGGGGGGGGGGGTACCAGGGTTGAATTCAGAGGCACTCAACCACTGAGCTACATCCCCAGCCCTATTTTATATTTTATTTAGAGACAGGGTCTCACTGAATTGCTTAACACCTTGCTTTTGCTGAGGCTGGCTTGAACTCGAAATCCTCCTGCCTCAGCCTCCCAAGCCACTGGGATTATACTTGATTCTTATGTTAGTCCAGTTATGCCAGTATAACAAAACACTACATGCTGTGCAATTTTTAAATAATAGAAACCTATTTCTTATGGTTCTAAAGGCTACAAAGTCCAATATCTAGTTGTTGGCAAGAATGGTGTCTGGTAAGGGTTGCCCTCTGCTTCCAAGACGGTACTTTGTTGCTGTATCCATGGAAGGAGTAAATTGCTATATCCTCCTCACATGGCAAAGCAGAAGACAGAAAACCCACTACCTCAAGCATTTTATAAGGGCCTTGATCCCATCCATGAGGGCTTTGCTCTCATGACTAAATGCCCTACTTTTCTTTTTTTTTTTTTTAAGTATTTTTAGCTATAGATGGTTATAACATCTTATTTATTTTTTTTATGTGGTGCTGAGACTCAAACCCAGTCCCCTGCACATGCAAGGTGGGTGTGCTACCACTGAGCCACAACCCCAGCCCTGCCCTACTTCTTAATACTATCACATTAGCCATTAAGTTTTAAAACAAATTTTGGGGGACATTGAGAACATAGTATTTCCCTAATAATATACTTAAAATGGACAAAACAATAATAAGAATAAATTCTGTCTCCTTGTAAGTTCCACTTGAGAGTATTTTATACTAATAGAATGAAAATTTCTTATTCTCATAAAGTATAATCTGCTTCTTAAAGACACTCGAGTAAAATTTATATTAAGATTCTAGTGATATATATTTGATAGTTAAATGTGTGATCTAATTATGCCTAATGTTAAATTTTACTAACAAACATTTTTGATTAAGGAAACTATTACAAAACTTACTTTTGAGGTGCTAAATAAAATAATGGTTGGTCTCCAATAAAAACTATAGAACAAACTTTCTAACCAATTACAATCAAAAAGAATATTTTATTTTACAAATGAAACCTAAATGTAATTAATGTCAGTCGCCAAGCTAAACATCATTTATTGTAAAATAAAATTTACATACATTTTCCAGTGAAAATTTTAAAGCAGAATATTCATTTATGGACACAACAGACACTATTTTTTTATTCTTTATTTTCTTATTAATTTTTATAAGTAATAATGAAGGCTACTCTCACAAATTTAAAAAAATAATTTGATTTTTAAAAGATATATTCCTTGTATATGTATGTCTGGTTTTTTTTAAATATTTTTTTGTTGTAGATGGACACAATACCTGTATATTATTTATTTTTTTACATGGTGCTGAGGATCAAACCCAGGGCCTCACAAATGCTAAGCAAGCACTCTACCACTGAGCCACAACCCCAGCCCTGTCTGTCTGTGGGATACAGGTTCCAACTATGTTGCTCAGACTGGTCTTAAACTCCTATTCCAGTGATCCTCCTGCCTCAGTCTTCCAAGTAGCCAGGACTTCAGGCACAAACCTTGTTGCCTGGCTTGGTCTCCTTCTAAAGAACTGAGGACTTGTTTCTTTTGTTTTTGCTATCATTGTTTAACAACTAAAGGTAATTTGCTCATTTATCTGTATGAACTGATGGGCTGCTAAATTAAAGTGTTATAAAAAATTTCAAGGAAAATGATCTCATATTACTAAGTAAAATTTTACAATTGTGTGGGGGAGGGGTGCTGGTGTCTCACACATGCCATGCTCTACCATTGAGTTATATCCCCAGACCTACCAAGTATTTTTCAATAGTTGTTATCCGATTTTAAAAATTCTACTTTATATTCTATTCTTAAAACTGCTTTATCTGCCTTATATTAATAATTTCGTACAATTCTTTCCAACTACACATTCTCTTCCTGCATAAAACAAGCTAAGAATATTGTAAGGGTGATTTGTGTCAATTTTGCTTTGAACAAAGCCTAAATTCCACATTTGGTTCTGCTAGCAAGAAAACAAGTCTTCCAAATAAGGCTTATAAAAAGTTCCTATTCAAAGTCTGAGAGTTGTTTTTCTCACTTTGGTTGATTTAGAAGTTAGGTGGTATAGTATTCTTAGTCTTTTCCATATTATATCTTTTAATAAAAGAATAAGTGCTAAGTGTGAATCTATGTAACTTTCTTCCAAGCATAAATAAAGCTAAACACAGCAATTTTTATTTCTGAATATTATCAAGAATTATTACATTTAACATAAAACTCTTTACCCAAATTATTTTATTAAAAAAAAAATTTTAAGAGAAGTATTCTGCCTATAGTTCCCAAGCTGGCCCCTATATTTCTGTTCAGACTCCCAAACAACTAGGACTATAGGTGCACGCCACTACACGTGGCTTACCCAAACATTTTCCAGACAGATTTTTATGCACCCAATTCAGACTTTAATGCTATTGTTATTATTTTTTGGTGCTGGAGATCAAACCCAGGGCTGTGTATACACTAAACACATGCTCTATCACTTAGCTATACTCTCAACCCAAATGATACACTATGATTAATGCCTTATTCAGACTGAAAATTATTAATAAAGCCTATTAGAATCCTGATAAACAACTTTAGAAAACCTTATATTTTAGAACTACTCTAGTAATTTGTATTATTATAAGTAATCATAAAATTGATATAACAAAAATTGGCTATTAGCCTGAAACAACAAATTCTAATACAAAACAGTCACATCAGTATATTTATAAAACTGTTAAAAGTTATGAGGAAATCAAATATTCATTAAAAAAGCTTTCATATTTTCATTCATACCCTGGTTGCATATACATGTTTAAACCCTGGGTTTTGTTGTTGTTATTGTTGTTTTTTCTACTAAGGACTAAACCCAAGCACTCTACCATTGGGCTAAATCTCCAGCCCTTTTTTCAAACTTTTTGAGAGAGGGTCTTATTAAGTTACTAAAGCTGGCCACAAACTTGCCATCCTTCTGCCTCAGCCTCCCAAGTAACTGAAATTACATGTTGGGCACCACTGTGCCTGGCTACTAAACTTTCAATGCAAGTACCTATTTGAGATAAACACAAGCTTAAAAATATACTTTAATGGATTTGAAAACATTGAACTAATCGTCTTCCCACAAATTAAAGCAAACTTAGCCCTATGCAAAGAAACAAAAATGTACAAAATGGCCAGGAGCGGTGGAGCATGCCTGTAATCCCAGTGGCTGGGGAGGCTGAGGCAGGAGGATTGCAAGTTTGTGGCTAGCCTCAACAACTTAGTGAGACCCTGTCTCAAAATAAAAAATAAAGGAGCTGGGAATTTAGCTCAATGGGCCTCTGGGTTCATTCTTAGTACAAAAAAAAAAAAAAAAAAAAAAAGGTCCTGAATGAACAAACTCTAAAAACTGAGTTAAAATGTAATTTTTAAAAGTGCAGGGTTCTCAGTTTTGCAGAGGACAATATTCAAACCACAACAAATCAACAATCATCACCAAAATGCTTATGGATTATGCAAAAGTTAAGACTTCTAAACATATTTTATGCTAAATATTTAAAGTATGTCACCATTTCCATACCATTTATGATGCTATAATAAGAAAAAAAAAAGCACAATTTCTTCTACATTGACCATGGTACAAATGCAGACTTTCTGTTAAGAGTGGTTAAAGCTCTATGGTAAAAAACTTAAGATAGGACTCTGGGACAGCAAACAGGGTTGAGAAACTAATTAATTTGATGCACGTGTGAATGTACAGATTTTCAAAAATGATTATGATATACAAAAGTACTAATGAGGTGTTTTTAAATAACTGAGGCATATTCAATGGCTTTCACAAATTGCTGATGAAGGGAAATAAGAAAAGTGGAAAAAAAGGAATTAAGATAATTTTAGGCAGATTGTTAGCCTAATATGCATTATATAATGCAAAAACCAGCTGGGCATATTGGGTGATTCTAGAGGACACTTGAATAGAAAGGTGACAGACATGTAGAACAGTATTAACAAATAAGAAAGAATCAAAAGGTCGTAACTGGGTCTGGAGTTGTAGCTCCGTGGTAGACCACACTTTCCTGGCATGTGTGAGGCACTGGGTTTGATTCTCAGCACTGCACATAAATAAATAAAATAAAGGTCTATCAACAACTTAAAATTTTTTTTATTAAAAAAAAAAGTAGTAACTGTTTTTTAAACAGTTTAGTGCTTAGTGCCAAATAATTTCCTTTTCAGAATAGAAAAATCCAGAAATTCATCATAAATTTAAAAATATATGAAAAAGGTGGTCTTTCTAATCACAGAGGAAAAAATGAAGTATTTATAAATGCTACTGACACACCTGGTTACTTTTAGAGAAGACAAAACTAGATCCTATTGTTATTCTATGTATAAAAATGAAAAAAAAAATGTATTTGGTTTATTTAGTTTTATGTGGTGCTGGGGATCAAACCCATTGCCTCACACATGCTAGGCAAACACTCTACCACTGAGCCACAACCCCAGCCCCTAAAAATGAAAATTTTTAACAGCAAGATTAATCTTGCCAGGCATGGTGGTGCATGCCTGTAATCCCAGCAACTCCCAAGGCTGAGGGAGGAGGATTGCAAATTCAAAGCCAGCTTCAGCAGATTAGTGAGGCATTTAGCAACTCAGCAACACCCTGCCTCTAAATAAAATATTAAAAAGGGCTGGGGATGTGGCTCAGTGGTTAAGCACCCCTGGGTTCAAACCAAGGTACCAACAAAAAAGGTGGGGGGATTACTTAATCTAGAAAATCAAGAGTACTACATAATACAATTCAGGCATAGGTAAGATTTAAACCTAAACTGGAAATCTAGAAGGTATTAAAAGAAATCATAGCTTTAATGATAAAAAGTTTCTTTCTACAGCAAAGGACAGTAAATGCAAAATCAACAGAGATAAGAAAACACCAACATAACAGAGTGGTAGTAAGAATTACAAATTGATAAACAACCAATTACAAACTTTCAGAGAAGAGGTACTATTGAGTGAAAAAAGATGGAGGTACATGTTTTTGGTTTTATTTTTTTTGCAGTTTTTATATACAGAATCCAGGGCCTCAAGCATGCTAAGTGAACTGTACCCCTGGCCCTAAATATACATGTTTAATTTTATACTTTTTATAAAATAAATGGTATAGAAATCAATATACCTACATATGAGTATTTCTGTATACACACACTACACATGCACACACACACATACAGAGTTCATTTAGGATTCTGTGATCATAAAGAGGAAAAAAATGGAGAGATATACAGCATTTTGTCAATGCAGGTTGCAAAGGATGTTTAAAAGTAATAGATCCAGGCAAGAGAGCCAAATTAAAAAGGAAGAGGGGGAGGAAGGAAAGAAAAAGGGGAAAAAAGGAAAAGGACTACAATAAAATAATATGGATAATTACTTACATACCTTTTTTACAAATTTGTGTATTTATGGACACATGAAACAATTTAAGATAAGAAGGGAGATATAGAAACTCGTTAGAAGGCATGTCCAAGGAATTTACATTAGTATCCTTTCCTGTTTCCAGTCTCATAAAATGTAGTCTGAGGTAGCCATGGAGGCCAGTTTGTTGTGTTTTTTGGTCAGGGTATTCTGGAGATTGAACCCTGGGCCTTACGCATGCCAAGTAGGCACTCTACTACTCAGTTATACTCCCAGTCCACACAATTCTTGATTATTATCATTGTGAAGTCTCTGTATATATGTGCAGGTATGAATAAGTGAGCATGTGTGTGCATGTATTTGTCTGGATTCCATTATAAGAACAGAAGTTAGTTCAATCTGGTTTTATGATTTACTCCAGAAGTCAGCAAATTTTCTATAAAGAACCAAATATTGACTACTTTAGGATTTCTGTGTCATATTGTTTCTATTATAACTACTCAATTCTGCTATTGCAGGGAGAAATCAGCCTAGATGGGTGATGGCTAATTTTATGTGTCAACTTGGCAAGGTTACAGTACCCAGCTGCACAATCAACACCATTCTAGGTTTGCTGTGAAGGTATTTTGTAGTTGTGATCAACATCTATAATCTGCTGATTTTAAGTAAAGGAGATTACTCTCAATATTGTGGATAGGCTTCATTCAATCAGCCTCAAGAGTAAAATAAATGAGATTTCCTTGAGAAATTCTATGGCTATAGCACTGACTCCTATAAGAATTGCCAGGCTGCCAGGCTGCCCTATCTATTCTAAATTTGCAAACCCCCACAACTGGGTTAGCCAATTTCTTACAATAAATTCTCAATAGATAATGTATATGATTAATTCTGTTTTTTGGAGAATGCTAATCCACAGAAAATAATAAGCTAATGAGCATGACTGTATTCTAACAAAAGTATTTACAGTAACAGGTACTGGGCCAGATTTGGTCTGAGTACCATAGTTTTCCAAATCCCAGTTTTATCAGTAAGATTGCTCTTTATTAAACATTACTTTTAAGGCAATATGAAAAGTACTTCACATATGGAAATAGGAACTAGGCCCCATAAATTGGGAATTGTTCCTGGCCAGATCGGATATTCTGGAGAAACTAAGAAATGATCTTCCTATTAATTGTGAGCTATAGACTGAAAGCTACATACAAGAGAGATTTCTCAGAAAGGGTTTCCAGATGGTATTCTTTTCATGGGTTTTTTTTTTGTTTTTAAATCTTTTAGACTATTGACTTTGGGGACTAAAAGTTTTGCTGCTAACCTAGCCAACATTAACCAACAGGATGTTTTGAATGTTCATTTATTTTTATTTTATTTTATTTAATTTTGAAGTACTGGGGATCAAACCCAAGGCTATGCACATGCTAGGTAAGTTCTTTACCACTGAGCTAGATCCTCAGCCCTGGATGTTTGTTTGTTAAACAGCTTTCAGGAAAACTTGATGAGGAAAGTATAAAAATTTTAAAAAGCACTAAATAGGGAGTCTATTATTTTTGGCACAAGAGAATTCCTTGCACCAAAGATATGTAGCAAAAGACTTTTAAGTAATATTTCTTAGAAGTAAGATTCCCCAATTTACCAATGGGATCTATCTAGAAGTTCAAGTAGTAGTTTAGTTGAAAATACCAGGTTCCCTTCTCTAGGAATTAATAAGATTATCATTTAAGAATCTGGTATTCCTGTTTTCAACTTAGGGATCTCACCATAAGCACTCTGTCTCATGGCAT
Organism: Glaucomys volans; assembly: GCA_020662805.1. Taxonomy (NCBI): domain Eukaryota; kingdom Metazoa; phylum Chordata; class Mammalia; order Rodentia; family Sciuridae; genus Glaucomys; species Glaucomys volans. The sequence continues at coordinate 337,520 of JAJEJO010004494.1, read as the reverse complement.
TTGACCTCCTGTTTCACAAAAGTTTAAAAATAATCTATAATTAAAAATAATATGGTCAGGTGACACATACCTGTCATCCCAGGTACGTGGGAGGCTAAAACAGAAGGAACAAAAGTTTAAGGCCAGCCTCAACAACCTGTGTCAAAATAAAATAAAATGGGCTGAGGTCATAGCACAGTGGTAGAAGGTCTACCTAGCATGCTCAAAACCCTGATTTTGATCCCTAGTACTGTCAAAAAAACAAACAAACAAAAAACAAAACCACATGATTTGCACTATAAAGAGTATCTATAGAGTTGCCTTTGCCATAGAGCACTTTCTTAGAAGGTTAGTTTATAAAATTATTTTAAAAAGGGGGAAAATAAGAACCTTAAAATTCAATATCTAAATTCTAAGCAATGAGTGAAAAAAAAAACCCAAAAACTTAAACATAAGACTAAAGGGCTGTTGACCATGGCTAAATAATGGGCAAGTTTATAAAGTAGAAGGGGGAAAATTAATAATAGTCAATAACTTAGAATAGAAGCCACATTCAAAAATGTAAAATAATATGAATGGTACTGGCAAGTGGTGAACAAAGATATTTAGATACAGAAAGGAGTGCCGGAATCAGTCATAAAAAATAAAAAGTTTAGCAAAGAAAGGTCAAGTGGGGGAACTCTGTAGATGAAAAGTTACCATGGAGTCTAAATTATTTAGAACAGTTCTGATTTCAGATACTTAACAGTCAAATCATCTTTCCTGATTTTTTTAATATATATATAGTTTTTAGTTGTTGATGAACCTTTATTTATTTACTTACATGCAGTGCTAAGAATTGAACCCAGTGTCTTTACACACACTAGGCAAGCGCTCTATCACTGAGCCACAAGGCCAGTCCTGTCCTGATTTTGACTTCAGAAAAGAAAGGTCACTGTCATCCCTACTTGTATCCCTAATTCCTAGCAAAATGTCTTTAATGTAGCAAAATCTCAATAATTATATGTTGATAACACAACCATTCTCAAAGAATAAAAACACATTTCTTAGTGATTTTTTCCTTACTAGCATCAATAAAAAACTAAAATCTGGAATCTCTAAGGGAAACTAGTGCCACACTCACCTCTAATATTATCATCAGTGCTGGGAGGGGATGAAGCCATCATCTGCCAAAATCTGCAGCATTCTTGCCAGGTTTGGGAGTTCTGTAGAAAAGTTCCCACTACCAGGTATGATTGCCATAGCTCAGGAAAATGATGCCATCATTTCTCATAGCATTGAATAATCTTGAAAAGATGTTTAAGGGACCTATGTAATATTAAGCCCCAGAAACACAGTATTAGTGGTAATTTGGACACCGAATGTAATAGCTAATAATATTAGAAAGCTTACCATGTTTTAGAAACTGACAGCACTATCTCATTTAATCCCTTTGACAACCTGTGAGGTATAGGTATTTTTATTAACCCCAATTTCACAGGAAGCTTAATATTAGCAAGGTTAAAGAACTGCTCAAGATAAAGGCAGTAAGAGGCATGACTGGGATTTGAACCCGTGCAGCCTAATTCTTCAGGGTAGGTATTTTTATTTAAACAACCACTGTGCTGTATAGGGCCACTCAAACAGGTAAAATAATTTGTGTAAGTAATCTGTGTTCACTTTACCTGGCACTAGACATTTAATCTTCATCTCATACCCTAAAAGACTGGAATCTGTGTCAACTTTTCACATAATCAAAGAGAAGCCAGGTGCCATGGCACACCCCTGTAATCCCAGGGACTCAGTGAATTGAGGCTGGAGGATGGCAGGTTTGAGTCCAGCCTCAGCAATTTAGCAGCTCAGCAAGACACTGTCAAAATAAAATAAAAAGGTCTAGAGATGTAGCTCAGTGGTACAGCACCCCTGGGTTCAATCCCCAGTACTGGAGGAAAAAATCTTCAAAATTCACAATATTTTAAAATATAGTGAAGGACAGTCTCCAAGACACAGTAAAATGAGGATAGAGATTGATATTCCATTCCCTTCAGATGAAATGACAAGTACATATAAATATCATATTCCACGTATGGAATTTTTTTGGATCCAATAGATTGTTTTTAATAACTTAATAATCCTGCTGCCTTCAGTATGTGTCCAAGTTTCAATAAGTAACTCATCTTTACCATTCAAAAACCTGTTTCGTACATTATTCAAAATCCACATATCATCTAAATCCAGATGAATTGTGGCTTTTTCCTCTAGCCTATACCTTTATGTATCAGTACTTACAAACCTTATTTTACATTTACAGCAGTTTTGAAAGTTTCATCTAATATTCACCAACCATTTGTCACAATTTCCCTCCCTTTTTCTAAATAAGTGAAATTTTACTGCAAAACCTGTAATTACACTATCAAAGGGTAATATCATGATTTTAAAAGATAACACTGTAAAAGTACCCCACCACCAAGACCCCATTACCACAAGGACACCACAAGTGGACAAACCAAGTACCCTTCAGGGGTCGCCTTCAAATCAGACCGGGCGCGCAGGGAGACAGCGGGGAGGAGGGAAGGTTGGAAAAAGCAGTGCTTGATTCAATCCAATAAACATTCACTGCGCCACTTGCCAAGCGCTTAAAAAAAGAAGAAAAAAGTGCCGGGCGGTATTTCAAGCTGTGACCCCGCAGGTTGGCTCCAGGGACGAGAGTCTGTGGGCGGCGACCCGGGCGCCAGACAGCAAGGGGGATGGCTAGGAGCTTCCTGTCAGCCAGCTGAGGACGGCCAACCAGGGCCAGGCCTCCAGCGCTCGCTCCCCGCTCCTGGACACACGCCTACCAAGCGGCCAGCACGCCAACCGACCAGCCGTAGCCGCTTACCCGTGGCGCCTCGCTGCCTCCCCGGGGGCAGCCTTCAACGGTTGCCGCAGTCAGAGCACCACCCCGCGGTGGGGTACGTCGAGCGCGCCGGCAGCTCTCGGATCCCCGCAGCGCCGCCCCTCTCGCGAGAAGCCAGGAAGTACGCGTAGTGGGGCGGGGGGAGAGGAAGGGAGGGGCATTTAACGGTGGCGGCTGGTTCTGCGCCGGATCCGGGTAAGGGGCCGGCGCCATTGTGCCTCGCTGCGGAAGACTCTTCCTCACTCAGAGGCCTGGAACTCGAAGGAGGAAGACGGCGGTGTGGTTGCTGCCGGCGGGTCGTACCCTGTACGGTGGCAGATCGGGAGCTGGGTAATACGCTGCGTAGCTCGGGCTTCTTCGGGGGAGCCTGTCCGAGGCCAGGCCGCGGGTGGGGGAGGGGAGTCCGCCAAGTGCGAGCCTGGGGACCGAGGCCGCCGCCTCGCCGGCTGAGGTGCAGGACCTGGGTCCGGGCGCAGGCCTCCGCCGCCGGTACCCTGTCGTCCGGTGTAGGAGTTTGTGACGGGTGTGGGGCAGGATTGTGCGTCTTCCGTATGGACGCGTGGTGGGCGCGGGGAAGGGGCTGGTGTCCTACTTTGGCCCGGGGCGGCTCTTTCTTCGGCCGGTGTTCGGAGGGTCCAACCGAGCCTTGCGAGTCTGGGGTGTCGCGAGTGAGGTATTCTGTGAGCGCGGTGTTGGCGGGGAGGATTAGGGCTTAGCCAACCCTACGTCGAATTGAAGAGACTTTGTCAGCCCTTTGGATTCGGTGAAAAGTCCTTAATTGACAGCGCCACTTCCAGAAAATCGTGACACTTTTTGTGGTAGATCATGTATTCTTCAAATTGAAATACATGGCGATATGTGTGAAATTACAGACCTGTTCACCTAAGAAGTAAAAATATGGAAGGCGCGAGTAGTAGAATACTCTGATTTTGATGAAATTGCGTAGTGAGGATGAACGTAAACACACAGCAAAATACTAGTTAATACTTTCTCCTTTGTTCAAACGTCGGTATCAGTATATGGGGGGGAAATTCTCAGTGTGGGTAATAAATTCGTTATGACTGCTGTCTGGTACTATTAAGTGTGACACATAAAATTGAATTTAGTAGGGGCCCAATTTTTGTAGGACTTTTTGGCACTATTCCTTTTTGTTGTTGTTTTTTTGTTTTTTTCTTTTTAGTGGTTTTAAATCTCCCCATTTCTGTCCAGAACTGAAAGGTAAGGCCTTCGAGATGAATTTTTTATTTGAGTCAAATAGATACCATTATGAAGGAAGATAACTAGTGTGACTAGTTATTTTTATGAGGTAACAAATTTGTTTCAGAAATGGGGTATTTTATTTTATTGCTCTTTCAGCATTTAATGAAACAACAGTGGCGCTAGAGTCAGAAGACCTGGGTTTGAGTCTTAATTTTTGTCATAATTATTTAACCTCTTCAGGTTTCCTCAGGAACATCACAGTTAAATTCAAGGTCTATATTACAAAGGTTTTTTTAGATAAGAACTTTTAATAACTATTCTTTTAACCTAAATGGTCCACATGCATGGTCTTGGGTTATTTTCAGAGTCATAATGGGTCAGGTGCAATTTAGGGTCATGTACATGCCAAGCACCCACTGTACCACAAAGCTTTACTTCTAGCCCAGGGTCAGGTGTCTTGAATAAGAACTCCTCCTATAATAAATTCAAGTGATGTCTTTTTTTCTGCCATGTTGACAAGAGGGCTTATTTCCTCTATATGTTCTACATGAAGGTGTCAACCTGGATATCCTCAATGACTCTCATGTAGCCAATTTTTAAGCAGCTACATATTCACACCTCTTCATTTTGTATATGTTCAAGAGTTGCCCACATTTAAATATATTTTAGCAAAGTAATTTTATAGTGCAAAATTTATCAAGTAATGTAAAACACTTTGATACTGCGTAGTTTATTGTCTGGCTAGTAGATTAGGGCTTCTTATTACAAGAATGAGCTTGACATAGTGCTTCTCTCCACAGCTCACAATTTAGTCATCAGTCTAATATATAAAGAACTACTATTATTGTCTTAGTGTACTTTGTAGTACTGTGGTAGCATAAAGCAGGGGTGCTTAATCTTGGGGGAATTTTTACAGGAAGTATTACGTGAATTAAGATGTGAAAGATGACTAGGATTTTGATAAGAAAACTGCAAAGTCATGATATGGTCTGTTTTAGGAAGTGACAGTTTGCTTCCCATAGCTGAAACCTAAGTTGAATGGGAGGTTAGAGCTTGACATGAATAACTTCCTTGCCATATTAAAAATTTAGTGCTCTGTGTTGTGAAATGGAAAGCTGCAGTGTCCTTACACCAAATAAAAATGATTTTTAGTTTCTTTGCTGATACACTCTTCTGTTACCACAGATATTTAAGTGCTAGTAATAATTTTTTTTTTAAAAAAAAAGCAATGAGAAAAAGTGAAATGCATAGGTTTGTATCAAACCTCATTTCTAAGCAACAAATTACACCTGCTGTACCTTTCAACAGCTAAATTACAAAATCAGCTGGATCACAGAATGATTAAAATTAAAATGGAAAAGATATTTGAGTTCTTACTAGGATTACTTGAATTCACTGAAGCAGAATTCCATTATAGGGAATTAATTTATATAATCACAAATCATTATTTTATAAAAACTTTAGTAAAGTTGCTTATCGTAAGATGAACCCAGGGTGTAGGGGATAAAATGACTTTATAATTGAAGAGTTGGCTGGATTTGAGTTTTCACTGATCTTCATTTCTAATTTTTCTGCTCTGATGTGAACTTATTGTCATCAAAGCTGGTTTTTCCTGTTCTCGGGTATATTTCTCTGTGACTCTACCGGTTAAACTAGTTAACCCCTGGTTTTAAAATCACCTATTACTCTACACCCATTTTTGTCAACAACTTTAAAAGAAGGCAAGGTTTGAACCTTAAAAGCTAGTTATCACATGTTTCTCACTTTCCAGAAAGAATCCTAAAATGGTTTCCACTTAATGAAGATTGAAACATGACACCTACAGAGTAAATTCACTTCAATAACAGGTTATCTCTTAAAGACAACATCATAGTTATATTTTCCCATGGGGATGTTGAAACTTTTGCCTGATTTTTGTTTTTTAAGATTTGGGTATATTTTTGTGCTTTAAATTGTATCAACTAAAAATCAGAGATTATTTATTTATTAGTTGTTGATGGACCTTTATTTTATTCATTTATTTATATGCAGTGCTGAGAATCAAATCCAGTGCCTCATACATGCTAGGCAAGTGCTCTACCGCTGAGCCACAACCCCAGCCCCAGAGATTTTTTTTTTAAAGGGCCCCCAAAAATCCTATGCTTTCAGATTGCTTTCCCTCATTTGGCCAATGTTAGCTTCCATGTCTCCCTGTTCACCGGGAATAAGAAAATACTAGGATATTTCTCATTAAGCAAAAAAAAAACTTTCCTCCAAGATCTACTTCTTGTTGTTGTGTGTGTGTGTTTTGTTGTTTTTTGGGGTTTTTTTTTTGTGTGTGTGTGTGTGTATTTAAGCAGGATGATAAGAAAGTATAGATAAATAATGGAATTGTAGCTCTACTGGAAGATTCTCACCTATTGAAACACATTGATGTTTCGTGTGAAACTCTGGCCTTTGTGCTACAAATTTATCTTATAGTAATGTGCTCTTGGTAATTCATTAACTAACCTTCCTTGATATTTAAGATAGATTTTGAGCCCCAACCAGTTAGAATCAGGTTTTTCATAGAGACTGGGCAAATCAAATAATGGTATAGGAAGGTAAAAAGTTATAGTGTTAGGAAGATTTTGTGCTATTGATACACAACAGGCCTCCTTAAAACCTAATGAATTAAAACAACTGTTTACTGCTTATTTTACAGTTCTATGTGCCTGTTGGGCAGTTCTGGTTTTGTCTGGGTTCACTCATGTACCAGCATTCAGTTGGAAAGTTTCCCAGGCTGGGAGGTCCAAGATGTTGTTACTCACATGTCTGCCATTTGGTGTTGGTTGACATCTAGGCCTTGCTCCATGTGATATTTTATCCCAAGAGTAAAAATGGTAGCTATAAAACTTCTTACAACGTTTCCAAATCATGTAATAATATTCACATTGCAATTTCTTGATCACCGTCTCCCAAGGCTAGTTCACATTCAGGGGAATGGGAAAATAAGACTGCCTTGTCCAAGGCAGACCATTAGGATTGCATTGCAAAGGTGTTTACATACTATGGTGGAGGAATTTTTTTAGCCATATTTTAATAGAGTTAGACCATTTTAAGATTAGGGTTTTTGTTTTTGTTTTCCTAGGGACTGAACTCAGGGGAACTTAACCACTGAGCCCATATCCCTACTGTTTTGTATTTTTTATTTTAAGACAAGGTCTCCCTGAGTTGCTTAGGGCCTTGCTAAGTTACTGAGGCTGGCTTTGAACTTGAGATCCTCCTGCCTTGGCTTACTGAGTCCCTGGAACTATAGGCATGTGCCACCACACCCAGCAAGATTAGGCATTTATATAATAAATAGGATTGCTTTAAAATGATGTAGGGGGATGGTAAAATAGACAAGATTGTTCAGGTGTTGATAATTGTTGAAGACCGTTGATTGGTATGTGGAAGTTCATTAGTTAAGTCATACCCAGGTAATCTAAACTCCATTTCATTAAGTGATTTTAATCTTAGCTCTCATTTTGTTTTTATTAGAACAAAACTAATTTTTGATGTTTTTGACTTTATGGTGTTTAGATGCCAAGACTGTAAACCCACAGTTTAAAGACAAAATTATTCTCCTTTGAAGTACTTTATAAATTTCATTTTTTGTACTGGGGATTTAACCCAGGGGAATTTACCACTGAGCTACATTTCTAGCCCTTTTTATTTTTTTTATTTTGAGATATGGTATCACTAAGTTGCTCAGGGCCTTGCTAAGTTGGTGAGGCTGGCCTTGCACTTGCAATCCTCCTATCTCAGCCCCCTGAGCTGCTGTGATTATAGGTGTGTGCCACAGGGTCCAGCAAAAAAAATGTTTTTTTTTTCTTTTGTAAGTAACTATTTTTCTTAATTAACAAACTAAGACATTTTACATTAATGAAATTTTGGAAAGCCAGGTATGAAGAAAACAAAACATAACAATAATGCTATCACACAGAGATACTGCAAATGTGAATAAAATGGCTATAATTTCCAGTTTTTAAATACATATATGTAAGCTTATATGTGAGTTCTTGGAAGTTTCTTTCCTTGCAGTGACTATCCTGTACATAACTCTGAATGACTTTAAAATATCTTTTTACAATGTGTTAAAAGACAAATTAGAAATAGTGAAAAAGCTAACAGAATTTCTCAGTTGTTAATATGAAATTTTTAACATTGATGATATTGCATAATAACTAGTATTTGCAAAACATATGTTGTTTGTCAAAAGAGCACACAATATACCTATGAAATAGGTGAGGAAATAAAGCATTAGAGTAAATCTAGAGTTACACCAAGTAAGGGGCCTACTTCAAAATTTGCACTCTTAAGTATCATTTTCCTACATATTGTCAGAAGTTGGCTCATATGCTAAAAGTTATGCAGTGCCTATTATATTTCTTGCCAGTTTCCTATTTTGGAAAAAAAATTGGAAATGAATGCATTAAAATATAGGCAAAGACTGTTAGGAATTAGCATTGTTAATATTGAAAAAGTTTGGGGTTTTCTTTGTAAAGTTGGTGCTTTGGTTTGTGACAACTATGTGACTTTTGACAGCTGAAGAAAACCATGAGTATGGTAATGGGACACAGTGATCTTATAGTGAGGAGAGAGGGTACTTAAGAAAAGCCTTTGTAAGCAGAATCAAAGAAAAACTTTTGGTCAGTTGCCCTGCTCTTGCTCTCCTTTTAGGAATTGATAGCTTTCCAAATTCAGTAAACTAGAAAATCCAAGCCCTACATGATAAGCAGCATTTGGTAGTGTTCAGAGAAAGCTGTGCTTTAGGTAGGGTAGTAAGTGGAGCTTTGTTCCAAGTATTTTCCTACGCTGCCTGAAGTTTTTGTTTCCTTTTTTTCATAGACCCCCAGTTTTACTAATTAGAGAATAACTTGGGAGAAGAGAATGCTAAGGCTTACCAGATAGAAGGCATAGTACAAGCAAAAGGTAAAGAGGTCATGTATGTGCCTGGGAATAAGTAATTAGATCAGTATGATTGGAAAATCTGTCAGCCCACACTGCTCTCCATGTTTTCAAACTTTACCTCCAGCATCCTCTGGATTTCTGGCTCCTTCAGACAGCTCATTCTTTAAAACCAGCTTGTTTGTACTCCCAACCCCCTGGGAAAAAAAGGAAAACATTAAAACATTTGTTCTTTATCGGTATTTTAAATAATTGATTCCCTCTCCCCCAGTTAAAATTCTTCTTTAGATATACAAATTGAATCTGTCTTCTATCCATTTCCACTACGTGGAGCCCTCACATATTTGTAGGAGCCAGTGTTTCTCTTCCTGTAAATGGACCAGGATACCAGTTGAGTTTTGTTGTTTTTTTTTTTTTTTTCATTTACCCTGTTGCAGAATGCTTAGTAGGTCCCTAAGCCTTTAGTCTATGGCAATATTTTGTTCTTCATGGTTCCAAAAAAAATGCAGTAAGTTATATATGAGTTATGTTTGAAGGTAGACAAAACTAGATAATGTTTTGTTAGTGTCCTAATTGTTTCTGTTTTGAAAGTTAGGGTTGTTTGTCAGAAACATAATTTTTGAAGTCATTAGGGAGAAAAATAATACCCAAAGCACTCGTGGTAGAGAGCTTCAGAGTCCTTACCTTATTAAATTATCGCTGAGCAGAGGGAACAAGTACCTTTACAGTTTGGATATAATCTACTTTCTGCATTTATTAGCATCAAAGTTGTTCTGTTTCCTGTGCCCCCTTCTGTGCTTTGAATTGCACCCCTTACACTTACTTTCTATTTTTAGTTTCTAAACATGCTTTTAGCATTTTTATGCCTTCTTTTCCTAGTTTATTATTAGAGGTCTGCTCAAATGTTACAGCTTCTGAAATCTTCATCTTGTTGGAACTTTTGACTCCCCATTCATTGTTTCCATAGCATTGAAGGTTTTTTGTTTGTTTTTAGTAAAGTGATTTTTCAGCAGTCTGGTAGGAGTTATTTAAGTGTGAATTGCTAATTATTCTAGTTGGTATTAATTGGGCTTCTTGACTTTTCATCAGTTTCAACCAGTATTCCTTCAAATATTTTTTCTGCTGAAGCCTCCTTTCCTTTTGTCACTCCAATTATATGTATAGTAGACAATCATTCTCTCTCTTAAACTCTCTCTTCTGTGTTTGCCATTGTTTGTCTTTGTCTACTTCATTCTAAATCATTTATTTCCTCATGGCTAACAATAGGGGAATCTTTGGATCTGGTTCTCTAGGGCTGTTTTATATCTTTTTATTTTTTTCCTTACATTTTTGTGTGTCATAAATTTTTTTGTTGAATAACAAATACTATAAATGAAAGAATAGAGACTGAGAAATAATATTTATGCTTCGATTAAGGTATACTCTCCTTTTGCTAAAACATTAGTGTGATGGGTTGAGTTGGTTTAGTCTATAGGTAAGCTGTGTCTGAACTTTTATTGCTTTATTTGCCTTCAGGATACTCCAGTAGTTTTACCACTGCTCAGTGCTTAGTGTGAGACCTAGAATTCTGGATGATGTTTTTTTCAATATGATATAACCCTTAAGGCTTTCTACAGGCCACACCTCACAGAGAGGTCTCTCAAGGGCTGTTGTACCTTCCTCATCAGAAGACTGTTTTTTGTTCTTCTTTGAAGCAAAGCTGTGGTGGTGGTGGTGGTGGTGGTGGTGGTAGTGGTGATGGTAGGGTTCTTAATTTTATTGATTTTTCTCCAGTCTTTGAGAGGCTCTGTGTTCTTGATCCTCAGGTGGGGATTTGCCAGCATTTCTGCCCTTCTTCCTTCCTTTTTTGTTTATTCTAGAGTCTAGGGTATATGCAGTTTGTGCCTTCCCCTTCCCTTATGGCAGCTTATCTCTGCCTTGTATCTGTGGTAGATCTTGGACAAGTTGGTTTTGTAGCCTCTCCCTAGTGGCGACAACCTGCCTTGTATCAGTGCACAGTTCTTGCAGAAACTGATTTCTTAACCTTACCTTAGTAGTAGCTTTTTGTGGCCTTGAACTTACTCAGGATATGAAACACAGATGGGTTTCTTGAGCAGCTTCTTTTAAATGTACCCAGGTCCTTTGTGGTTAAGCTGCAGAGAGGGAGACTTTCAGATCTTTTGCCTGCCCCCATTCTTTCTTGTGAGCATTAAGTGAGGGCCTGTAGAAAAAATTCTACTTGTATTGACTGAGTTTCTTAACTGTCTCATTAAGAAATCTTTGGTCTTTATGAACTTAGGAATTCCATAAATGTTATTTTCTTAGCACTTTTATGGTGGCCACCTTTGTCCTGTTCCTATAGAGCAGCTTGCCACCCTTTGCAGTGCAGTTCCTCTAGTTGCTTTGCCACCTCAGCCCCGAGGTGGACTCAAGAAACATGTTTTTATAGATTATCCAGTTCATTCTCATTATGTTAGAGACGTGTTCTCTTTTGACTTTATATAGTGCATAGTTGAAACACTTCTCCCAATTTTGTTAGATAAGTATTTAAGATGAGAAATGGGGGAGAATAGTAAATTCAATATCCACATAATGCTGCCTGTATTTACGAATACTATGACACTACGAAAATTCAGTGCCCATTCCAACTTTCTTTTTTGAAACAGCATCCAATTGAGGTTCATACATTGCATTTGGTTTTGTATCTTCAGTCTCAAAGTCAACAGTACTTACATATTTATTTGTGTATGTGTGTGTGCCCGTGCTCATGCACACATGGGCTTTTTGAAGACTTGAGACCAATTATCTTATGGAATGTCCTTCATTTTGGATGTCTTTGTGTTGTCATTTATTTTAATTTTGGTTATTGTATATACATTTCAGTTCAGAAAATTTTTTTGTCCTTTATTTAGTAGTGCTTTTTTGCATTTTCCTGATCCCTGCACGTTTTCAAGCTTCCCTTTGTTTAAATGTTGTAAATCCGGTTATATCTGCCTAAATACTTAATTTGGCACTTTAGCTACTTTTTCTTCCTGTGTCTCAGTGACCTTATATATAGTGCCTTATTTCAGCATATACTTAGTCATTCCTGATTCTTACTCTTAAAAAATAATTTGTAGAAATAATGTGAAACCTAGCATAAAGACATAGTCCTTCAGCAAATTCTGTTGGTAGATTACTAGTTTGGGACTACCTTAAGCCAAATTCAGGGTTTGAACTTCCATTTATATATCCAAGTAACATCGACCTGGTCTGCAAATCAGCAGAAGAGCTGGCTTATTATCGGAATAATGCTTAGTCTGAGGTTGTAGTCCTTTGGAGTCCAGCTTATTGTGAGTTAGTGGCCTGTTAAATTTCTCACCTTGTTTGGTCCTGGGTTTGACATCCTTCCATGAGACTGGCAAAATGAAGATTTAAATCTGGGGCTTTATAAATGCCTTCAGGGCAGAAATTATTCTTGTACTTTCTTATCTCTTTGGATTCCCTTTTGCCTTCATTATTGACCTAGTAATTTGTGTGTGTGTGAAGGAGAGATACTGAGAATTGAACTCAGGTGTGCTCAGCCACTAAGCTATATCCTCCAACCCTTTTTTATTTTTAGACAGGGTTTTGCTAAGTTGCCCAAACTTGTGATCCTCCTGCTTCAACCTCCGATTCACTGGAATTAACAGGCATGCACCACTGTGCCCAACTTGACCTAATTATTCTTTCTTTTCATTGCTTTATTGCTTTTGAGAAAGCTCTTTATTTTTATCTCATATTTTTAATTGTTTTAAGATTGGTTTGAATGATCTACCATTATCAAGAACTGACAATCTACTTCATAACATTTTGTATATCTCTATTTAGTCTTTTGTTGTATCATGTTTGTTTATGTTTCATATGCTGCCCCCACCTATGAAATACAATTTCAGGAGAGAAATTTTTATTATTCCTTGAGTTGAGCAGCTAAACTCAGTACTGTTAAGTACTCAGTAACTTTTTTATATATATATATATTTTAGTTAAGTAGCTAAACTCAGTACTGTTAAGTAATCAGTAACTTTTTTATATATATATATTTATTTTTTAGTCATCAATGGACCTTTATTTTACTTAGTTATATGTGGTGCTGAGAATTGAACCCAGTGCCTCACACATGCTAGGCAAGCGCTCTACCACTGAGCCACAACCCCAGCCCAGTAACTAACTTTTAGAAATCGAACTGAAGCTAGGATTTTTAAGATGCTCATTGGAAATTAGATGGAAAAGGTAGATTGGTGTTCTGCATGGTAGGCTAAAGAATTTGGACTTAGTCTGTTTTGTGCTACTATAATACCTGAGACTGGGTAATTTTATAAAGAGGAGAGATTTGTTTTTTACTGTTCTGGAGACTGGGAAGTTCAAGGTTCAGGGGCTACATCTGGTTAGAGCCTTCTTTTTGCTGCATCTTCCTATAAAAGCATAAGGGCAAGAGCAAGGGATTGAACTGTCTCAAGCCTTCTTGTAGTGAGCATTAACCTATTCATGAAGGTGGAGTTCTCAAGACCTAAACCTCTCAGGCCCCACCTCCCAACGTTGTAGTATTGGGGATTAAGTTTGCAGCACATACTTTTGGAGGGATACATTCAAACTAGCAGACTTCCATTTTAAGATGATGGAAAACAACTGAAAATTTGGGAAACACTGCTGTTACTACTTGGATAAGATACAAAAGACAATATGTGGTTATGCATTTCCCCTTTAGACATAGCCTAGTACAGGATATATTAGAGATGAACTTGTTGGTTTATCCTGTTATCCATGTGAAATCTTGTGTGATGAAACGGTCTAGGCTTGATAGCAGGTGTAGGATAAGTTTGTGATGTAAAGGTTCTTTAGATACAGTTAACATGTGACTGAGATCTTGGTGAGTTGCAGATAATATCAAGCACAGACCTAATTTCAGTATTCCGCATGTTAGTTAATGACACAGAATTCCACTTGGCTTTTACCTATCAGAGAAAGTTTAAGGCAAGATTATTTCTACAGAATAGATTCAAATAGATTTAATGCTGTTTATGATTAGAAATTTATCTATATATCCTTTGGTGTAGTGTTCAACAGGCCACAAAAACATGAGCTTGTTTTAAAGGGCTCTGCAGAGCTTTCTAGGATGCTGAATGAAATTACCTGTAAAAAAAATAAAAATTAAAACAATCTTTTTGGTGTTTAAAGCAAACTACCGGGTGTGGTGGTGCATGTCTTTAATCCCAGTAATTTGGGAGACTGGCTGAAGCAGGAGGATGGAAAGTTCAAGGCCCTCAGCAACTTATGAAACCCTGTCTCAAAAATGAGAAAGAACTGGTGTGGTGTCTTAGTGGTTAAGCACCCCTGGGTTTAATCCCCAATACCAATAAATTAAAAAATAAAGCAAACTGCATTTGTGAGATGTACAGACTATATAAATTGTGAAATTGGTGCACATACCACTCTTGTTGTGATCTATAAAAATGCCTTCAGGTGAGGGAAATTTACTTTGTGGTGCTGGGGGTCAAACTCAGAGTTTCAAATATTGATCACAAGGTTTTTGTGGCTTTGCAGCTCATAGCCGCCTTTATGCATTTGAAGCATGTTCTAGAAACTGGAAAGTGTGGCCTCTTGTATCTGTTAGTGCCTGCCTCCCCTTTCTGAGTCATAGAATTGTTCATAAGCGACATAAGCGTAGAATTCCAGTGAACCTACCATGCTGGAAGTTCAGTGAAGCTCAAAGCAAGTACAGATTAGGTGTGTTAAAGAAGCTGCACAACAATCAGTTGTGCTATGTGCAAACTGAGTGATGAGATATGGTGGAGAGGCAGGTAGCCTCTCTTGCTGAAGCTCAGGTTCCATTGTTACTTGTAAAACACAAGTTCTAAGATAAAATTATAAAGCATTTCAGGATGTCAGGGCAGCAGAAATTTTAGTACAAGTACAAGGTGCACCTCTGAAACCACCCTTGGTGATAATTTTTTATCTTGTCACCAAACACAAGGGAGAGCTTGACTATCAAACTCTGGGATCAAATCTGAATTTCAAGCTACATTATATAATAACAAGGAAACTAAGATACTATTATGTTAAAAGATTGTACACATGAATTTTTTTAAAATTTCCTTTAGTTGTCAGTGGATCTTTTAATTTTATTTATCTGTATGTGGTACTGAGTATCAAACCCAGGGCTTCACATATGCCAGGCAAGCACTCTTCCACTGAGCCACAACTCCAGCCCCTGAATTTTGTGTTATAAAGTTCTCAAAAATTTATTAAAAATACATTTAAAATATCTTCCTTTTACTATGGTTTGTTTTTAATCTTCCTTATACCTTTTCCTTTATAGTGCTTATAACTATTTAATTTGTGTGACTATTTTTGTAGTTTTTCACAGGACTACAATTTCTTTTTAGGTACCATATCAGTATTTTCAGTGTGACTCCTCCCACCTCATCCTCTTATGTAGTATTAGTTAACATTCCTAGCACATAGTAAACATTAAAAAAAAAAAAAACTATTAATGAAATCAGCAAACTCAAAAAAAAAAAAAAAGCCTGATCTCTTGAGTTCTAACCTTGTTAAGTGGTCTGGTAGAAGTTTTTCAAGGACTGCACATTATATTTTTTAATTTCTTATGTGTGGTTTTGACCTACAACTTATGCAACCAAATTACATAAGTTTTTGTATAACACCTACATTGTCAAAATTCAATCAGTTTATGTAGAGGAGTTGCCAAAAATAGTTCATATGGTATAAAATTAAATCTCTCAGAGGACTCTGCCTCTTTGCCTTCTCCTGAGGGATTTGTTTGAGCAGATTTCCTACTAGGTTAGTTTTATTCTCCAAGTAAGAACTGGGTATAAATATTGTTAAAGTGAACCATCATGGGCATAATTAGGAGCATTATTGTTTAAAAAGCAACTATAGACATTTGCCTTTCAAAAAGCATTTTGTCTCCCTGTTTTGAATTCTCAGATGACAAATAGTCTTTTGTTTAGTATTTTCCTGGCCCTCTTAATAATATAATGTCTGCTGCTTGTTAAATTGTTTGTGGACTTTTTCTTTTTTGTGCTGGGGGTTCATATATGGGCTTTTGAATGTCAGTGTTTAACCATGAATATTCTTTCTCCTAATATATGACTTCTTTAAATTTCCAAAATTCACCTCTTTCTAAAATGATTTTGTATGGCCTTATCAATATGCACGTAACTCATAAAGAACTGATGATAGAAAAGATTTCTAAGTTAAGGTGACCACATGCTTTATCTTCCAAACCAGGACACTTATAAGAGACAGCATAGGCACCGTTTTAATAATTATCCTGGATAATGAACATAAATTTGGTACAGGATAGAAATTGGGACTGTTCTAGGCAAAGTATTGTCATCCTACTTATAAAGAAAACAAAAGTCCTCTGCCCCACCGTTCACCCCATCCCTAGTTCCACTTACCAAAGTTTTTTTTTACAATGTTTTGCCCTTTCTTCAAGGATTTATTTACCTCCATATTTCCATGTGATATTTATGCTGTTATTTCATGATTTTTAAATTATTTTAAATTATGCTTTTTTTTGTTATTCACTACTGTTCTTACTTTCCCTTCTGACCTCCATTCCACAGGGTATTTATAACAAAATTGATTTAATAGTCTGTGTTCATATTATTATGACTGTAGATTTTAAGAGTTCAACCAATACAATCATACCTCTCATCTTGAACAGTGGCTCTATTTTAAGGTAAAAAAAGTTGATTTTTGAAAATTATCTTTTGTTCCTTACAGTCAGTGTGGTTTTTCAGTTGTACCATCCATCATCTCTGCCACGTGCCAATGAAATAGTTTTCCCATGATGCAATTTTTAAAAATACTTTACATATTTTACCATTCTCCTCAACTTCCCTTTCGTAACTGCTTTCTAGGGTTCTTTTTTTAATCTGATTATTTCATGATTTAAACTCCCATTTTCCTAGTTGCCCTTACTTTAAGTTCCTATGGTTGTGGGTCCTCTCACCCTCCTTTTGTGGTGCTGGGGTTTTACTGGGGCCTCATCCTTGATGTTCTCTACCCCTGAACTATGCCCAGAGCCCCTTGTTTTATTTTTGATTCATTGTGAGCATATGCAATCATGTCCTGTTCTTTCCCTCACAGTTAGTTGCTAGATTGCAATTAAAGGTTAAACAAACACTTCTCATTACTACAGGCAGTGTCTTGAATTTAATATTGTTAAACTATTTTTGTTTAATTTTGTACAGGATCCATTTTGCCGCTGGGAACTTATAGGATCTTCCCTTTATTTCTGGTTTTTTGACATTTAGAGAGGATACATTGTGTTTTAATGTTGGTCTTATTTTCTTGGGTCTTCCTGAGTACTCTTGGTTATTGTTCTTTTTAGATATACATGACAATAGAGTATGTATTTTGACATATACATACATAGAGTATAACATTCTAATTAGGATCCCATTCTTGTGGTTGCTCATGATGTGGGCTTTCACTGGTGGTGCTGAGTACTCTTGAATCCCCTTCATTGTAGAGATTTATAACTTTAAATTCTGGAAGGATTCCTGTATTTCTTTGATTTTTTAAAAAAAATTTTTTTTAAGTTGTGGACAGTTCTCAGTTTCTTCATTTTCTACTTTTTTTTCTGCTTTCTGGGAGGTTTCCTCAAATTATATAATCAATATGTTGAATTTATTTCAGTGTATCTCATTTTTAAAAGTATATCACACTTTGAATTTCTACAAACTCTTTTGTACTCTGATTGCATTCTCAAGCATCCGGTTTGTTTTTTTTTAAATATTTTTTAGATGTTATTCTTTTATTTATATGTGGTGCTGAGAATTGAACCTGGTGCCTCGTGCATGCTAGGCAAGCACTTTAACCACTGAGCCACAACCCCAGCCCCCATCCTGTTCTTATTTTATGAATGATTTTGATCTTTTAGAGGATAGTAATTGGCTCCCATCCCCCCAAATTTCTTCTCCCTGAGTCATCTGCAGGCTTTGTTTTTTTGCTTATTTTGGTGTTTTCCTTTTTTTTTTTTTTTAACCTGTATAATTGTTTGTTTATTTTCTCTTCCTCCAATTAGAATTTAAACTCATGAGGTCATGGAATTTAGCACATTTTGTTCATTGACACATCCCCAGCACCTGAAATTATGCCTACATCCTCAATAAATATTTGTCCAATGAAAACATGAGTGATTTTTTTGGAGAGTGTGATGTAATTTAAGGGGAGGGGAGGAGTTGTTTTTAGCTGTACCAGCAGCACATACTGCAGAATGCAGAAGCACAGTTCATGAAAGAACCTGGAGGAAGATAAAGACAATTCCTAGCTTACAAAAGCAATATGCATTCAGTAGAAATGATACTTTTAGTTTCAAATCTGAATCTTTTCTCAGGTTGGGTGTTGTAGTTAGCTTTTGTGCTGCCACTTTGGTTTTTATATTGAGGTTTCCCTTGTATACCTAGTGATCCTTGATGTTTGTTTACATATGTCTCTTACCCCACCACAGGCACTGAGGATTGAACCCTGGGGCACTTTACTACTAACCTATGTCCTCAACCCTTTTTTTTTTTTTTTTTTTTTTTAATTTTTAAATTTTGAGGCAGGATCTCACTACTAGATTATTTATTCTCCTGCTTCAGCCTCCCAAGTAACTGGGATTACAGAAGTGTGCCACCATGCCCAGCTTGATATTTGACTATTAGAGAGAAGCACTAAAACAGCTGATTAGAAATTTTTGGTATCTAGTGGACTTGACTGTGAGATAGGCTGGTCAAGTGGGAACATTCCGTGTCATTTCAAGAAATCTTATCAATGATGTTATTTAATTATCCAAGAGTACTAGACGCCTTAGTTTCCTGACAACATTATAGAAACAGGACCAAGAAAGAGACTTTGGGACTCAAAATTTAGTATATAACTTTTCTTTTATTACTTATACTGACCCTTGCCTGAACCCCTGCAGAAATTGTGCTTTGCAGGTAGTGGGTTACCTATAAGATCTTTATTTTCCCGTGAATACTCTGTTGGGGGAATGGAGCTGGGGAAGAATGGGGGTTCTGCTGCAAAGTTAGGTTTTAATTCGTCAACTTGCTTTTTATCCTCACACATCATCCCTTCCCCCCCTCAAATTTTATAAATGATAAAATACATGTAAAATGAAATTTGTCACCTTAACAATGGTTAAGTGTACATTTCATTGTTTCATTATAAATAGATTCATAATAGTGTGCAGCCATTACCTCTGACCATCACCATATCTTTTCTCTTACATACGACATTCTATATTCATTTTACAGTAACTCCCTACTCCCCTACGCCCTGACAACAACCATTCTACTTTTTCTCTTTGATTTTTACCCCTGTAAATATCTCATAGACTCATAGAGTATTTGTCTTTTTATGACTGGCTTGTTTTATTTAATGTCTTCAAGGTTGATCTTTTATGGCATATGTCAGAATTCCTTCCTTTTCAAGGTGCATTACCACATTTTGCTTATCTGTTGATAGACACTTGTGACTATGAACTTGTAATGTGACTAATACTGCTGTGAATGTGGGTATATAAATATATGTCCTTGAGACCATGTTCTAGTTCTTTTAGGTATATACTCATAAGTGAAATTGTTGACTCATAAGATAGTTCTATTTTTAATTTTTTGAGGAGCCACCATAATGTTTTCCACAACAGTTTTATCATTTTAAAGCTTAATTCCCTTTTTTTTTTTTTTTTTTTGTACCAGGGATTGAACCCAGGGGCACTCCACCACTGAGCCACATCCCCAGCCCTTTTTTTGTATTTTATTTAGAGACAGGGTCTCACTGAGTTGCTTAGGGCCTCACTAAGTTGCTGAGGCTGTCTTTGAACTGGAAATCCTCCTGCCTCAGCCTCCCAAGTGTTGGGATTACAGGCACAGGCCACCGCACCCAGCAATTCCCTTTTATAGTAGCTTCTAAGTCTTGATCCATTCATGATACAAAGGCCAAATGCTTTGCTACCAGTTCCTACCTCTTTCTAGGTACCTATAGTTGCATCCTCTCTGCTAAATTACTGTACCTCCCTTTGGATTTCCCAAATATACATTTAAATTTCTGGAGTTTTTTGGGAGTGGGTATTGGGATTTGAACCCAAGGATACTCTACCACTAAGCTGCACCCCCAGGTATTTTTGTTTTCAGAGACAGCACTAAATTGCCTACGCTGCTGCCTTAAACTTGCTATCCTCCTGCCTCAGCCTCCCAAGTAGCTATTTCTGGAATGTACCACCAAGCTCAACTACATTTAAATTTCTTGCTTTCCGTGGTCCTTTCCATTCCCCCCCACCCATGGTTAAAGCTTTCTATTCATATAGTGTCAATATGGAGATTAAGAGGAGTGAGCATCATAGATGCCTAAAGATAACCTGTTATGTTTACCTAGAATTTTTTGATGAACTTTCTTTAATCTACTAGTATCCTATAGTGTAATTTTTACTCTAGGTTTCTTCTTAGTTTCGTAATTCTAACTGATTCTTGGCCTGTGTTCATGTACCTTCCACTACAGTATGAGCCTTATGTTTTTTTGTTGTTTTTACTCCATTAACCACACCTGGTTTTTTTCCCCTCAATACTCAGGTTCAAACCCTGGGTCTCTTGTGCTAGACAAGTGCTCTCCCAATTTAGCCACATCCCCAGCACTTCCACATTTTATTTTGAGACAGGGTCTTGCTAAATTGCCCATGCTAGCCCAGAACTTGCCATCCTTCTGCCTCATCCTCCCAGGGGCTTTGTGTGTGCCACCATGCCCTACTCCATTCATCCTCTTTTTTCTGTTACTGATACCATGTTTTTAAGACAAAGATTATTGAAAAAGTAAATCCTTCTGTAGTAATATCAAGGTAGAAAGATGTGATTAATACAAAACTTAATTGATAATAAGGTTACATGCAGAAATGAATACATATTTTTCTTTTCTTTTTTTTTTTTCTTTTTTTTTTTTTTTTTGGTACTGGAGATTGAACTCAGGGGCACTTCACCACTGAGCCACATCCCCAGTCCTATTTTGTAATTTAGTTAGAGACAGGGTCTAGCTGAGTTGCTTAGGACCTCACTAAGTTGCTGAGGCTGGCTTTGAACTTGCGATCCTCCTGCCTCACCTCCCAAGTGCTGGGATTACAGACGTGCGCCACTGCGCCTGGCCTGAATAGATATTTTTAACTTGCATGTTTTAAGTTTGAATGTTTTAATAAAATAAGTATATACTTTATCCAAGATGTATATCTGATAGGCGAAGTACATCTGTTTGTATTTGCCTGAATTCTAATCCACTGTCAAAACAATAAAGGGATAAATAAGTTTTGACCTTGAAAATGGATAACTGGGAGGAGTTGGATTGATTATTTTGATATCCATTTGTTTGTTTTTGTTTTTTGTTTTGTTTTGTTTTTTGGTCCTCCTCCTCTTTCTTCTCTCCTGAGTCTTGGTCTCCCAGGTGTCTAGAGGCCTCCTTCTAAATCTGTGTCCCAGAAAGTATCCAAAGGTTTTTTCTTTGTTTTTGTGATATTGGAGATTAAACCCATACCTTGCACATTGCTGCCTAGCTATACTTCCAACCCTTGTAAATATTTTATTTTGAAATAGTATTAGCACATTGCCAGGCTGTCCTCCAACATGTGATCCTCCTGCCTAGCGCTCCTGAGCAGCTGGGATTATAGGCTTGTGCCACCATACTCAGCAAGTTATTTTAATTTGGAAAAGTAATGTCCTTATAGCAGTGCTATTGGTAATGACTCAAAACTGGAGATAATCCTTTATCCATTCACATTAGAATAGAAAAATAAATTGTGTACACTCAAAATACCGAAATGCTTTATGAAAAGTAAGTGAATTTACTGCAACTATATGCAACAACTTAGAAGATTCTCACAAGTATAATGATGAGTAAATGAAGCCAGATGCAAAAGTACCCATTGTATGATTCCATTTGTGTATAGTTAAAAATCAGGTAGAGCTAATGGTTACTCTTGTCATGGGTTGAGAAACAGTGAAGAAATCAAATGATTAATCTACAGGGTAAAAGCATTCAATTACACATTCTGTACAAACCACATTTAACATTAACATTCTGTAGGATTTTCTTCCCTTTTTTCCATTTTTTCATATAATTAGAATTAATACCATGTGTAATTTTATAGATTTTATAGTTTTGTTAGGTTGAACTTTTTACTTAAAACATTATCACTTTCCAATATTATAATAAACATTCTTCGGAAACATTCCAGGAAAGCATAGCTGTTCATTCATTTGCAAATTACTTAACCTCAGTGCCAGTTTTCTAATCTATATAAAGTAAGAATAATAGAATACCCTTACCCCTAGGACTAGTAATTATCGGCTATGGTTGTTATTATTTGTTATAATAAGTAATAGATCCTATCTGTGGTAAATAAAAGTAAAATATATGCATTCATTACAGTTTAGCTTGATTTTTTTTTTTTTTTTTTTTTTTTTTGGTACGGGGGATTGAACCCAGGGGCACTCCACCACTGAGCCACATCCCCAGCCCTATTTTGTATTTTAGTTAGAGACGGGGTCTCACTGAGTTGCTTAGGGCCTCACTAAGTTGCTGAGGCTGGCTTTGAATTCGCCATCCTCATGCCTCAGCCTCCCAAGTGCTGGGATTACAGGCATGCGCCATCATGCCTGGCTCTAGCTTGTTCTTTTGTTTTTTTGGTTTTTTTTTTTTTTTCTTTTTTTGGAGTACCAGGCAGTGACTTTGTAATTACTTTAAATGATTCTCACCTAGAGTAATTTCATACTTAAAGCATAGTATAAGGTAGTGTGATATCTTACTATAAACTATTTACCAACTGGAAACAGAATAAAGATGCTTGTGTTTTAAACTGATGAGGGGGAATTGAATAGGGAATAGAAGGTCTTTCCAGGCACATTAAAAGGCAAGTGAGAGCACACTATGTTAAGGGGTACGCAAATAGTATAATGGCTTTGAGCATTGGACAGTAACAGTGAAGAATGGTAAAAAGGCCATTGGAAATTGATGTAGGACTTTATATATTGAGTAAAAAGAGTCTAGACATTGGAAACAATATTTCTTATAAGGTTTCCATGTTTGTTGCCTTGTATGGACAGTTGGAAACCTTGGTTGGACCTTAGGCCTTTTGCCATTAAGAAAAGAGGTAGAGATAGTTTGTTTACTTTGTTGGATATATTTAGTTTACATGGTTAATTCTTGATTTGAATTGATGATTAAGGAGGATTAAAAAATAGATGATGGCAAGTTTCCAAGGGCAATTACCCCAAATTTGCACTTCACAGGAAACCTGAGGAATGGAGTCTAAACCTTCAAGGATTCCAAGAAGAATTTCTGTTCAGCCCTCCAGCTCCTTAAGTTCTAGGATGATGTCTGGAAGCAGAGGAAGTAGTTTAAATGATGCTTATCACTCAAGAGACTCTTCATTTAGACTGGATTCTGAATATCAGGTAACATCTACTTTGGAATATGTGTACACAGTCCTTTCAAAAGTCTTGAGCCACATGTTCATTAAATTTTTAAAAAATGTGCTGGATCTGAGCATCCTGTAACCAAAACATTATTATAGTACTGTCGAAATAAATAACTAGTGATTTTCAAACTTTTGGACTACATAATTGTGGATAAGAGATTATGGTCTTACATAAAATAGTTCCCAAAGACTTGGAGAGCTTTGTTAGAAAGTAAAACCTGACTCCTTTTCCTCTAAATAGTATATGCATTTGTCTAACTTTTCTCTGCATGTACCCAAAGTGGTGACGGAATAAGGATTATTAAAGGTTATTTTCAAGAATACGGCTTTTAAGTATTTTGCTTTCAATGATGGGCAATTGTTAACAGTCTAGCTGGGGGTTTCTTGTCTAGTGGTAGAATGTGTGCATAGTCCTAGGATCTGGCTTCACTCCCCAGGAAGCAAAGGGGGAAAAGTAACAATCTGTCCTTTTATGAAGATATATATCATCCTTTTTCATAAATTTTGGATTTCATTTTTGTGATTAATGACATGTTTGCATTAATTCATTCATTTCACTTTCCTTAGGACCAACAGCTTGTTGGTGTTTTGTTTTAATATGTTGATTTTTGAAAGGGCTTTTCAATATTATAATACAATAGTTGTATAAAATGTGTAAATCCATAAAACATGGTTTGTAGGTTTAATTCAGTTTATGTTGCTCATCTTTAAGTTCATTGCATTTTGATTGAACAGCTAATTAAGTAACATGATGTATTTTGCAAAAATAATTTTAAAGTAACAATGTAAAAGAAACCATTCATGAAACTTTCGTTTTAGATGGTGTTTATATATCATGTAATGTGTAATATATGACAGTCATTTAATAAGAAAATTCCTGCATAGTCATCAGCATTTTATAAAGTGTTCAGAGAAAGAATGAATTAGTTTCTTTAAAATGCCCATATCTGCTATCCATTTTTGTTTGTTTGTTTGTTTTTGTGGTGCTGGGGATTGAACCCAGGGCCTTGTGCTTGCGAGGCAAACACTCTACCAACTGAGTTATATCCCCAGCCCCTGCTATCCATTTTTAATTGATTTAATTGGAACTGTTCACTTGATTTCATTTTAAATATTGAATGATACTGGTATTCTATTTTTCATTTTGTTGCTATACAAGTATAAGCGTGCCATAAGTACAGATTATATATATTGTATTCTGTAGAATGCTGTATTGACTCATAAAAGGCAAAGTTGACTTTTTTCATTTTGACTACTCATCTTTAGTTTTTTTTATGTAGATTATCAATGAGGAACACAAACTCTGAAACTAGGTTTAAAGTCCTTTCTCATTACTTAGTATCTTTATGAGCCTGAGGAAGTTAATGTTTTTGTTTTGTTTTTGTCTCATCTTCTATATTATCTGCCTTTCTGGTTGCTAACAGTTAAATGAATTAGTATATTGAACGAGACAAGTGCCTGGCACTTGATAAGCTATATAAATGCTAGGTATTAATGCATTTGTTTTCTTATGTTGATGGTTGTTTTTTATTTGTTTTTGTTTCTTTGTACTTGGGATTGAGCCCAAGGGCACTTAACCACTGAGCCACATCCCCAGGCCCTTTTTTAAAAAAAAATTTATTCTCAGCCCTTTTTAAAAATATTTTATTTAGAGACAGGGTCTTGCTGAGTTGCTGAGGCTGGCTTTGAACTTGCTGTCCTCCTACCTCCGCTCCACATATCTGCTGGTATAACAGGTGTGCACTACATTAACCAGTAACAATAATCTTTATACTATTTTAGGAGGCTAAAGTTTTGAACATATATATTTTTTAAAACCTTTATTTGGTTTATTTAGTTTTATGTGGTGCTGGGGATAGAACCCATTGCCTCACACGTGCTAGCAAACAAACACTCTACCACTGAGCCACAACCCCAGTCCCTGAGCATATGTTTATAAATTTATTTATACTCTTTTTTAAGATTTTCAAACTGTTCCTTCCAGTTTGTTCTCATTGTTGCAGATTATTCCAAAAGTCATAGTTTTCATTTTGTTAAACAAATGTAGGAAGAACAAAATTATGTCATTTTTAGGAGCATGGATGGAACGGAAAAGTATAATATTAACTGAAATAAACCAGACTCAGAATATTAAGGGTTATATGATTTCTCAGGTGTGAAAGGTAGAAAAAGGGATTTTCATGAAAAAAGAAGGGAGACCAGTAGAATAGAGAATGGGATTAGGGCGAGGGAGAAAGGGAGGGTAGGTGATAGAAAATGAAACTGACCAAATTATGCAGTATATATGTATATGAATATATCACAGTAAATCTCATTGTTTTGTATAAATGATAAAACATCAATTTAAAAAAAAGTTGGATGCAGAATTATGTAATAATTGCTTTTTTTAGAAAAACCTGCCAGTTATAAGTGGCATTTTTTTCAGATTTTAAGTTAAAACCTTTTTAATTTTGAAGTGGGACATCCAATGGTATTAGAACCACTGACCTGGAGGATGATGACACATGAAATTATTTGGTTTCTGATATACATAATGAATTTTATTTCTTGTGCCAGCTCTAGTTCATTCATTGTGTCCCTGTGGATTATTAGATATAGAAGGCTTATATTATAGGACCAAGTTAATGCTAGGCTAAACAGAGTGTTATAAAAGATTGATGAAATCTCATCTCCACATTCTTGATATTTTAGCTTTGTATCTTGTGCTTTTCCATATATATGTACAAAGTTTATTCTTCATTTTAACCATGAACTGTGATAGAATGGTTTATAGATACATGTTTTCATGTTGTTTGGCCCTAATGTCCTTCATTTGCCTGCCCAATAAACTCCAGTTTTCACCTTCTCTAAATCCTCCCCCATCTCCAGCAGATACTCTTTTTTGTAAGTTTCAGCATACTTCCTATTATAGTATTTACTTATTTTTGTAATTATTTATTTTTTACTTGTGTGTTATCTGTTTTGTAGAGTTTGTGGAGCACATTTAATTTAACTGCTTAACCAGTGAAGTAACTGGAGTATTTGTACATTATGATTGACATTTGTTACAATTTTTAATTTGTGTTCACATATTTTTGTTAAAAAATGAGCTGAGTTTTTAAGTATGTATTTTAGTTTCTTGATTCACTAGTGAAGAAATTCCAAATGCTAGGATTTTCATATTTAACATAATCATAATTTGTGTTATCTGACTGTATTCCTGATAATGTGACTCAGATCAGGAATAAAGTTTTGTGTTTTGCTTTATTTCTGCTGGAGATCAAACCCAGGTCCTCGTAGATGCTAAATGGGAAACCCAAGTGTACCCTCAGCTAATAAATACATTTTTCATTACTTGAGAAATCTCATTTTCGTAGTAGGGTATTCTTAACCAGTTTATGTCAGTGCCTTTATTAAAGGTGTTCTTGTCCACTTTTAAGAAGAAGAAACAAAGTTTCTCAGAAGATTGAAATAGTTAACCAGAAAAAAATGGTTATGAAGTATTTGCTCTTCCATGTTTCATAACCAAGTGTGTATGTACATTGTAAAGAGAACTTGCTGTAAATGTGGTTGATAACCAGCAAAATAGCAATTATATTGTAAAATGATACATGGGTAGAAGGAAATAAAATCTAAGAAAAAACCATATGGTAGAAGATTGGTACTTGTGGAAATAAATTGTCCCTTGGGCATTTATTAGAGCATTATAGTTAAATTTAATATTGAATGCAAGCAATTTTTCTTTCTTTAAAACTTTTTAAATTTAACAGTCTACATCAGCATCAGCATCTGCATCACCATTTCAATCTGCCTGGTATAGTGAATCTGAGATAACTCAGGGCGCACGCTCAAGATCACAGAATCAACAACGGGATCATGATTCAAAAAGACCTAAACTTTCCTGTACAAATTGTACTTCTACCTCAGCTGGGAGAAATGTTGGAAGTGGTTTAAATGCAGTATCAGGTAAGAATTATTCAATTTCTGTAAAAGCTTCTGTTCATGTTTTTGAACTAAAATCATTTATTGTTCTTAGGTTTGGGATTAAGCAGATAGAGTTTCATGTAAGAATCATTTGGAAATGTAGTGCAGTCTGCAGTTTTACTTTAAATTAATGGTAGAACTGAGATTAACTCTTCATTTTGCATTTTTCTACATTTGGTACAAATGTTCTACAATGTAAAGGATATTAACAGATGTTAATTAATTAGTCAGTAATCAGATTGGTTAAAAGTGACATGCTGGGACTGGGGATAAAGCTCAATTGGTAGAGTGCTTGCTTTGCAAGCATAAGGCCCTGAGTTCAATCCCCAGCACTTCAAAAAAAAAAAAAAAGTGACATGCAGGGGCTGGGGCTGGGGCTCAGTGGTTGAGCGCTTGCCTAGCACATGTGAGGCACTGGGTTCCATCCTCAGCACCACATAAAAATAAATAAATAAAATAAAAGCGACATGCATGTATGTGTTAGTTTTTATGGGAGATAAATTTTCAAGTATTATTAGGAAAATACTAATAGATGTTGGAAACACTTCCTAAGTATATTTTTGGAAATGAGAAACTTTATGGCATATGAGGTTTATTTTCAGAAAATATGGTAACTCAGCTAGGTGTAGTGGTGTAATCCCAGCAACTTGGGAGGCTGAGGTAGGAGGGTTGCAAGTTCAAGGCCAGATTCAACAACTTAGCAAGACTCTCTAAAAATAAAAAACAATTAAGGGCTGGGGATATAGCTCAGTTGGTAGAGTGCTTGCCTTACAAGCACAAGACCCCGGGTTAAATTCCCAGCACTGCAAAAACAAAAAATTTAAAAGGATGTGGCTCAGTGATGAAGCACCCCAGGTTCAATCCCCAGTACCAGAAAACAAAATAAAACAAGGAAACTAGAAACTTTTTAATTAAAAGATGAAGTTGGTGCTGTCCTAGAAAGAATTCTATACAAGGAATTAGTTCTGATTCTAGCCATCTGAGTAGATGAATGGTATTAGGCAAGTTACTGGGATTTAGATAGTTTGTCCATAAAATTCCATGTCTGATATTTTATACTCTGAAACACATATTTGTTGTATAAATTGAGATCTGTTATTGAGAGAGCAGAGAGGTTTTCTCCTCACTTATGAAATGTTAGTGCCTCAGATTATTTCAAAGGGAACAAAACTTGTGATAACAGTTGGAGATAAAAGTCTTAAAATGCTCATGTATTACTAGTTGAATGAGTGTAAACAATTCATTTTTATGAATATGTTCATATAGGACTGCCCATATGAAGGATTATTAAAAATATTATATAGGATGGGTAAGAGCAGACTGGCCTTAACTTTGTAGACAAACACCACTGTGCAGAGATATTTGTTTTCTTCTGTTACACGAAGGCACAGCATTGTACATAGGACTATTTCTCTTAATTAAGGCTATTAGACTAGGAAAGGAAGCCAAAATTTCAAGATGGTGAAGTAAGAGGTTTGAGACTTGATTTTTAATTTTAAATGAAATTATATTGAGTAAAATTTAGATCATAATTGCAACAATACATTAATTCTTGAAATAAAGAATGAACCAAATATGGTAGCAATAAAAATATTTGTGGGAATGGCATATAGCTCAATGATAAAGGGCATGTGTAGTATGAGTGAGGCCTTGAGGTCCAATCCCCATCATTCCCCTCCAATTTTTTTTCCCTGATAAATTGTATTGTAATTTGTAATTAAATTTGCATATCAAGATGGCTGTAATTTGATTTTGGCAGTTTCCCAACATAATTTTTATTGACTATGAACTTCTGCCATCTTTGGGAGATTTGCCTTTTTTTTTTTATCATGTTTACATTGTAAAATATGTTAAGGAGGGAGGTGACCAAGACACTGATATCATATTTAGGGATAAATTTTAGTGTTAAGAATGTGTTTATTGTTTAGCGTGTGCAAGGCCCTGTATTCATTGCCCAGCACCAAATACAAACAAAAAAAGAATGAGTAGGGGAAAAAAATTGTGACTAGTTCATTAGTGAATAATTTGTTTTGCTGAATTTTGTTCTGGTTGCAACTAGGTAACTGGGGGTTCCCATAATAATGAACAGTAACCTCTCTCTGTATTACAGAAAATTTAGTTACCAAAAATATTGAAAACTTTCTCTAAAATAAAACTTCTTCAATTTAAGATTCTTCTTGGCGGCATAGTCGAGTTCCCAGATCTTCGTCATTGGTACTTGGTTCATTTGGAACAGAAATAATGAGAGAGAGGAGAGATTTGGAGAGAAGAACAGATTCCTCTGTTGGTAATCTTATGGATTATAGTCACCGAAGTGGTGACTTCACAGCTTCATCATGTATGTATAAACTTCCATTGTTAAATACAGCTTATTTAATAATGTGTTTTCCTCCTTATCTATGAGGAATAAATGAAATGAATCATATGTCCATATGTAGATTTCATACAAAATAGTAGTTCCCGTCCTTTTGTGGGGGCAGTGATGGGGATCAAATCCAGGGCCTCAAGCTGCCAGGCATGTAAGTGCCCTATCACTGAGCCACATCCCCAAACCATTTATTATTGTACTTTATTTGTTGTTTTGCTTTCAAAAATGTAAACAATGTGAGTATTCTGATTTTATTTGCCTTTAAGTTTTTTTGCTTAAATTTTTCCTCATAAAAATGTATATGTTAAAAAGTTAGCATAAGATAATTTTAGTCAATTTGTAAGATATAATTTAATAACTATTTCTAATTAAATTCTGAAATAGCTGAAAGTTGAAATCAGCTATTTTAAGTCATAATTTAGAATTACTTTAGTATAACGAGTATACCTCTTTCATTAAATTGATGTCAGGACCTGCAGTTTCTATCACTGTATCTAGATTCAAGCTTTTTATTTACCCTAAGTAATTGAAAGGGAAACCTAATAATCAAAGTTCACAAATACAGCAGACAGAAGTGAAGTTTGATTTACATAAAGAAGGAAAATACATTTTGTTTTTAAGAATTTGGATTATTTTAAATAATCTTACGGGGGTGCTTTATTGAAGACAAATAAAAAATCTTTTTGTTTGCTTGCCTTTGGTGGAAGGATCTTTAATAGACAATATCAATGGCTTCTAGATTTGGGGATGTAAACATACAGTACTGAAATAGATTTAATTCCTAACAGTGTGTCCTTTCATGAGGCTCCATGTTTACGCCAGTAGTAGTGGAGCTTTCCTACACAGTATATAGCTGAGTGTTCTTCACAAAGAAAAATTCAAACCCAGTTAAGGTATATTTTTTAAAAATACAGATGCTAGAACTCTGTTCTGCCTCAGTTCCAAGCAGTATTCAAAGGCAAACTCTTTTTCTAATGAGCAACCAGAGGGCGATACTATTGCTGTTAACTTAAAAGGCAAAAGATTAGTTATTAATTAATTAGTTATTAATTCTAGTTATTAGCAGGGTTTGTCATAGAATCAGAAGGGTGATAATATCGACATAAAGTTATTTTTGTGTTTATTGCTTGTGGTAAGAAGAATCTCAATCTCCCTAGAATGATTTTGCTTTTAAACATTTTAAAAGAGTCATTTAGATTGTATTATTTGGTCTATTTAAAATTCTTCATCAGTTTAGGGATTTAGAGACTCTTGTACCATCAGTTTCTGATAGTAAATTCAACTGCTTACTGCTCATACTGCTTGCGATGTATTCTTTTGAATTTGCAATGTTGACTTTAGATAGATAGTACTCAATTTTACCAGTAAGAATAAGAAGAGAAATACATTACTGTTTTTTTCTCTAGTGATAATTAAGCTCTCTAGTTATAAGACAGCAGTTTTCAGCTCAAATTTAGTGTTTCATTTTGTCAGCAAGTAGTTAATAAATGAAAATTTAATAATATTATTTCATATATTTCATTATTTCATATTGGTTACCTTTCCTTCCTTTCAAAAAATAGATGTTCAAGACAGAGTTCCTTCTTCATATTCACAGGGAGCAAGACCAAAAGAGAACTCATTGAGCACTTTACAGTTGAATACATCATCCACAAGCCACCAGTTGCCTTCTGAACATCAAACAGTACCAAGTTATAGGGACTCCAGTAGAAATTCTTTAAGATCAAATTTTTCTCCAAGAGAATCAGAATCTGTTCGAAGCAGTACACATCCTGGATTTTCTTATACTTCAAGCAGAGATGAAACCCCAACCATAAGCAGTTCAGAAAGAGTTGGTTCATCTCAAAGATCATTTCAAGAATCTTCTGACAATGAAGGTAGACGCACGACCAGAAGATTGCTGTCACGAATAGCTTCTAGCATGTCATCTACATTTTTTTCACGAAGATCTAGTCAGGATTCCTTGAATGCAAGATCGTTGAGTTCTGAAAATTCTTATATTTCTCCAAGAATCCTGACAACTTCACAGTCTCGGAGTAATGCAACGTCATCTTCCGAAGTTAATGATAGGGCATCTGAAGCTTCTCAAGGATTTCGATTTCTTAGGCGAAGATGGGGTTTGTCGTCCCTTAGCCAGAATCATAGCTCTGAGCCAGATTCAGAAAATTTTAGCCAGGAATCTGAAGGTAGAAATACAGGACCATGGTTATCCTCCTCCCTTAGAAATAGATGCACACCTTTGTTCTCTAGAAGGAGGCGAGAGGGAAGAGATGAATCTTCAAGGATAACTACCTCTGATATACCATCAAGATCTCATATTTTTAGAAGAGAATCAAATGAAGTAGTTCACCTTGAAGCACAGAGTGATTCTCTTGGGGCTACTGCCAACAGACCACAGGCAGCTGGAGCATCAAGCAGTGCCTCTACAGGTAGCTCCTCATCAGATTCTGCTCAAGGTGGAAGAAATACAGGAATAGCAGGGATTCTTCCTGGTTCCTTATTCCGATTTGCAGTCCCCCCAGCACTTGGAAGTAATTTGACCGACAACGTCATGATCACTGTAGATATTATTCCTTCAGGTTGGAATTCAGCTGATGGAAAAAGTGAAAAAACTAAAAGTGCACCTTCAAGAGATCCAGAGAGACTACAGAAAATAAAAGAAAGGTAAATCTGAATATTCATCTTAAGCCTATACAGGTAGAGCAAATTAGACAAAGAACTTTTTAATTGCATATGGCTTCTAATAACATTGATACCTGAAATTCCTTTCCAAACATGTGTATCTATATGGTAGTACTGTCTCATTTATAGATAAATGGAGAGAATTAATAATGAGGTAGGCCCTTGAAGTTGTGAATTACATCAATAATTAATCTAATGGTTATTTTTAACCATTTTATGGTGTATATATATAAAAATATTTTAAAAAACAATTTAGGCTTTTTACCTTCTTTCTTGATTAGACTATTAAATGGGATTGGTGAAAGATAATAAATCTGTATTAGCCTTTATATATGTGTGTGTGTGTGTGTGTGTGTGTGTGTGTGTTTTAGTTGCAGATGGACACAGTACCTTTATTTTATTTTTATGTGGTGCTGAGGTGAGGATTGAACCCAGGGTCTCACACGTGCTAGGCAGGCATTCTACCACTGAGCCACAACCCCAGCCCTGTATTAGCCTTTACTAAGTTGATTTTGTTTACCATTTACTGGGAGTCAAACCCAGTTACATGCTACAACTGATACCTAACCTCCCGTCCCCCTTTTTTTTTTTTCCTTAAGGTAGGTTGTCACAAAGTCTGACTCACAAGGCTGACTTTGAACTTGGAAATCAGCTCAGCCTCCCTATTCACTGGGATTGCAGGAATTCACCATTTCACTAACTTTTATTTTTGATGCTCAAGTGTATATTGAATATTCTTTACATATTAGGATTTATTACTATGTCAGTTTTAATTCAGGATTTACAATGTTTTTGTATAGAAGAAAAGTTTTGTACAACTTTCTCTATAAGCTGTCTTCTGGAGGAATGTAGTAACTATTATAGTTTTTGCTGTCAAGATTAGGTTAATTTGAGTGCAATATTGTAAATAGAAGGCAAAGCATTGGTTTAGTGATTGTCAAAGAGAAACTGTTACAGAAGTGGAGCTCAGCAAGAGACCAGGCATCACTGGAGGGTTGTAAACTCAGGTTTATTTACGATAATAGACCCAGATGAGCTAGTGCTCTGATGTTCTGGACCCTGAGTTGAGGTTACACGGCTTTGATAGGAAATTTGACATGGTTTTGTAACCATTACAACATTGGTGGGTTTTAATTCTTGGCCTGTGTGACCAAGACCATGCACAGGGAATTTATAGATAAGTAGTTCACAGGTGTGGAACAAACAATACACTTGTGAGTGTGAAGTGGCCTTCAACACAGGCGCAGTAACTTGAGTTTACCTCCCTAAGAGCTGTATTTCTAAGAACTAAGCCTAGGAGGTTATAGTTTTGACAGCATTTAATTGGCCTAGCAATTAAACCATGTAGCTATATTTCTACAGAGTTCAGAAAGTTAGGAAGTTAAAAGTCATAGGCATCTATTGAATCTCTGGCCTTGGAAACCTGTCATGGAGATGTTTGCATTTCTGGTCCCTAAAGATAGCTATTTACAATCCAATAGACAGCAACTCATGGTTAATTAGTCCCTGAAAAGAGGCTGGGGGGAGGGGTGGCGGATTAGCCCTTTCCCCAGGCATTGGTTCTTCATTATAATGTTCTTATAATTTCATTTTATAATCAGATCTGGTATATCCACCACAAAACAAATTAGGCCAGTACCACCTTTCCGGTTACATAGTTTGAAAAGAAGCACTTTGGGGTTATGTGTGTGTGTTTTCATTTTGCCTTGTATATGAGAATTTTAAGAATTGATCTCCCAAGTAAAAAATAAACTTAATAGGGAAAAAAGTTAAAGGTAAAACAAATGCTGTGTTTTCTACCTTTCAAAATAATTTATGCTTGGTGGTTTCTCTGCTAAAAATAGGGCATGAAAGTTACCTAAAGTTTGTAAATCTACTTGTCTCTTTCCACAAACCTTTTGCCAAATTCATTAGGAGACAGTACAGTTCAGGTTGTATTTCAGTAGCAGTTCAGCATTCAATATTATCAGATTACTTATCCTTCGGTGTTGGGGTGGTCTACACAATAGGAATTTTAACAAAAAAGTTACTTTGTTGTTAAAAATCTATCTGCATTTAAATTAAATAACATATATTGACCTATTAAAGGACGGATGTTAATAAACTGTTCTGTGCTTTATAAGCCTACCTTATAGAAATCAGGATGATTTAATAAGATTACTGGGGGTAGGGAAATGGAAAATTTAGCAGTCATTCATTTTTTATTGTGATCTAATACAAAGAGTCATCAGTTTAAAAATAGGTGGTTCTGATAACATATAACCGAGAAAGCACAAGACAGTATATGTTTCATTCAGTGAAATAATCTTAAAATTTTGGGAGTGCTGGGAGACAAATAACGAGTGTATGTTATGTTTGTACTGTTGGATTTGAAGTAGTCCTCAATACCACAAAAATTAAAATCTTACAGGTGCTTATAAAGTGATTGTGAAAAGTACAAAACTTAAACTGTGCTAACAAAGACATAGTTAAATCATTTAAAGTTAAGTGGTAGAATACCATATTTCATTTACTTTAAAAATATTTGTTATAAATTTTTATTCTCAATGAAGTGATTTTTCATGTTGATTACTGTTTATTATTGTTGCTTTGTTGTTGTTGTTACCCTTTGCTTTTTTCCACTTAGTGTGAGGAGAATAAGGAGAGATTAGGATTATATATAATTGAAATGATGTACTAAGATGAGTTATGATAGCTCTTTTGGGAAACTGTGCCTTCTTTTCTAGCCTTCTTTTAGAGGACTCTGAAGAAGAAGAAGGTGACTTATGTAGAATTTGTCAGATGGCAGCTGCATCATCATCTAATTTGCTGATAGAGCCATGCAAATGCACAGGAAGTTTACAGTATGTCCACCAAGAGTGTATGAAAAAGTGGTTACAGGCCAAAATTAACTCTGGTAAGATTTACCCCTTTGTGTATTTTGTTTTCAATTTTTTTTCCCAAGAGATACACGTATGTATACATTTTGGCTAAAAAAGTTTATAATTTATTAATTGTTGAATTTAGACTTACCAAATGTTGAATTTAGACTTTTACCAAAGCTGAATTTAGACTCTTACCAAAAGTATCTTAATAATTTTTGAAGTCTCAACTAAAGCATTACAGAGCATTTTTTGTGCTTCATAAATTTACTTATAGTAATATTTCTACTGTTTTGCTACAGAACTATTTCTTCATACATGTATAAAATAATTTGCAACTACTGGTGTCCCTTATATCATGTAATACACTCACCATTTACCATCTGTGAATCTTTGAGAAAGATAGCTTTTTCTCATGCTGTTGTATCGCTTATCAAATTAGAATAATATCCATCACAGGGATTCATTTGTTCATTGAGTACCTGTTGTGGAGCCAAGCGCATTCAGTGTGGGATATCGATTGGTAAATAAGACCAAATAGACACCTGCTCTTGTGGTTGTATTGACTATTAAAGGAATACCTTTCTTAGGTGAGGGTATTTAAACTGATAGCTGAACAATAAGGAACTAGCTATTCCAGAATGAGAAGGGCATTTTAGCAGAGAGAACAACTAGTGCAAAAACTTAAAGGTGGAATGACTGAGGTGTATTTGAGGAATTGAAAGATGCTCATTATGGCTGGTATATAATTAGTGGATGGTGGGGAAGGGAAGGTGAGATACATCTTCAGTGAAAGAGATCAACAGAGGCTAGCTTGTGCAAGACTTTCAAAGATAAATTCTAAAGCTTAGATTTTTACCTGAGTATGATGGGAAGCCATTGAGGGGAGAGGAATAAAATGATATTATTTATATTTGGCTGCTCTGTGGAGAATGGATTTTAGGGGGATCAGGATTAGAGGCAGGGAGATCAACTAGGAAACTTTTATAGTAACACTGGCTAGAGTTAGTGATGGCCATGTAGATGTGGTAGTAGTGACAGTGATGGTAGAAATGGATAGATTTTGGTAGGTTTTTGGAGGTAGAATTGGACTGGAAAGAAGCCAGAAATTATCAGGTTTGGGGCAGGAAACCAAGAGTTCTCTTTTAGACATAATAAGTTTTCATTTACTTTTTAGGTAACCGTATAAAAATGTCAAGTATTCTATTAGCTAAATAAGCCTGCATTTTGAGAGAAATACTCAATATTACAGTTTAGGAATCACAAGGAAATAAATAGCATTTAAAGTTTTGAGATTAAATAAAGTCTTCTAGTGAAGGAGTAGATATCAAAGACAGGTCCAGGACAGAACATTGGGACACCCAAATATTTAATGAGTGCAGAGGAGATTTGAAGAGCAGCCTCAAGTCAGATAGGAAGAATGCTAAGAAAATGTTATGTTGTACGAGCCAAAAAAGAAATTGTTTTAAGGGCAGTATGATCAGCCTTATACTGCTAAGGTGTAAAGTAAAGAAAGAATAGTGAAATGACAGTTGGTTTTGATACCGTGGATATCCTTGTGGCTTCAGTCTCTGGAGTGATTTAGACTGGACTGAAGAGAGAAAAGGAAGTTAGAAAGGGGAGATAGCAGCATTTCAACAAACGATTGCCAGGGATATTGGAGATATGTAGCAGGAATTAGAGAATCTTAAGGAGTAACAAAAAGTGTTTCAAGTTGGAGACTTTCAGGTATGTGTTTTAGAATCCAGTGGAAAGGAAAAATAATCTATGAAAAAGAGAAAAAGCTGAGATCCAGAGCACAAGTTGTTGAATGGTTCGCCTTTGGGAAGAGAAGGGATATTTCATTTCCAGAAAGGTGTTGTAGATATGGGCATTATCAAGTCTGTTGTTTTGGTGGGAGGGTGCATTACTTCCTATATAATTGCTTCTGATTTCTTAGGGTAATAAAGCTTTTTACTTGATTGTGGGACAGGTTAGATTTTGAAGTGTGGGGGAAATAGCATTCTAAGACTGTGTGGTGGGATTTCCAGGTAGCAGTAGTGTCCATAAATATGATTTTAGAGGAGGGGGTATAGCTCAGTGTTAGAATGCTTGACTAACATGTGCAAGGCCCTGGGTTTCATCCCCAGTGCTACAGAAACAAAAATTTTAAATAAGATTTTAAAGTGAGACACATGCATTTTTTAAAAAGCAGTTTGCAGTTTCTTGGATGCAGACATTGATTAGAGTTTATTGGGTTTGGGTCCTTAACTGGGTAAATATGAAGGGGAAGTTAAGGGTATCGTTAAGGACATAATTGTGGTTTGATTGTAGAAATTTAAATCAGGAAGTGAGTGAGGATATCAGGAAGTAAATAGAAAATGGTAAAGCCAATGTCTTTGAGTCTCGATATGAAAGAAAGCTGCCAGACAAGTTGAAGAGAGCTGGAATGATTTAATTGTAAGTCTGCAAAATGAGAAGATGCTTGAAATGAAGACTTTGGGGTAGTGCAGTAAATGGTCAGGGTATGACCTTAAAGTAGGTACCTGAAGTGGGATCATAGTGGAAACAAGGATTTGAGTAAATTAGAATCCAAAATGAATTGTTCTATGTGGATGTTGAAATAACCAAAAAATAAGTTAATAAAGAAGGTAGCAAGCTGGGCACAGTGTTACACACCTGTAATCCCAGAGATTTGGGAATCTGAGGCAGGAAGATTGCAAGTTCAAAGACAGCCTCAGTAACTTAGGAAGACCCTGTCTCAAAATAAAAAAGTAAAAGGACTGGGTATGTTGCTCAGTGGTAGTGCTCTGGGTTTAATCCCCAGTACCAAAAAAGAAGAAAGTAGCAGCAAGCCAGGTGTTAAAAGTCATTGATGAATGAGGTTTGAAAATCTTTGGGTGAAATCTACCCTCACTTGTTGGTTATGAGGTACAAGAGGCTGTGGGGAAAAAATGACTAGAAAAGAGGATGTATCAGTCAGAAGGCACTGTGATTTATATATAAAGGTAAAGAGATCATTCAAAAGAGATTGGTTCTTAAAGGAATTTATTGGTGTTAGACCATGAGTACCAGAGGACATAGTGGAAGTGACTGGTAGGGTGAGAAAGTTGGGAAAATGGATCAGATTAATAAATGAACATAAGTGTAAGATTAAGGATCTGTTAAGTATAGCTTGGTGGCATAGGTAGATATGTTGTGAAGTTTAATAGCAGTGATATTAATTTTCATAGTCTGTTGGAGGTATTGGGTTTAGGTGCCATTGGAAACTTTTCCCCTGCATATTCTCAGATGTGGTTCAAGGAGTGAGCAAAATCTTTCAGAGCATGAGTGGGGAGGTAGTCTTCCTTCTGAGTCCCAGGTTCTGGAACAAGGTGTTTCTTTTGTAGCTCCCTCTTCTCTTAGTTGTTTGATATTATGATAACCTTTTAGGCTTAATTAGTCACTGCCATGAGGTGTTATTAGGAGTCATTAAGAGATTACACATAAAGTGCTTAGCATGGTTCTTGACACTGAGTAAGGGCCCCAGCAATGTTAAATATTACCAAAATGAAGAACAACTTGATTCAACTTCTGATACATTGGCAATTGGATTGTTAGTGTTGAGTGTGGAGGAAAACATAATACAAGTTTTTTATTTAAGAACAGTGTGTTTTTGGAGTTAGACTAGATTAGACAGTTGTCTTCAACACTCAGCTATAGGCTCTTGAGAATGGTTTATTCATTTACTTATTTATTATTATTGTTTTTTTGTGTGTGTGAAGTACTGAGGATTGAACCCAGGGGGACTATACCTCTGAGCTACAACCCCAGTGTGTTTTATCCTGTTCGCCTGTCCTTCCTGTAGAATACGTTGCTTTTTTTGTTATTGTTTGGTTTTGGTTTGGTTTGGTTTCTTACTAAGAGCAAGTTTTATTTTGGACCCATAGATCCTCCAGCCCTTTTATTTTTAAACAGGGTTTTGCTGGACTCTAGTGTTTGATAAACAAAACACTAGATTGAATCAAGTATGAGAGAAAATGATGCAGTCAAGAGACAGTAAACATGAGATGTATGAGGCCACTGCCAACATAACATAGTATGCCATTTTTATAATAAACTTTTTTGTGGGATGTGTACTGGGGATTGAACTCAGGGGCACTCAACCACTGAACCACATCCCCCACCCCCTTTTGTATTTTATTTAGAGGCACGGTCTCATTGAGCTGCCTAGTGCTTCTCTGTTGCTGAGGCTGGCTTTAAGCTCACAATCCTCCTGCCTCAGCCTCCTGAGCCCCTGGGATTACAGACAGACACCACCATGCCCAGCTTATAATAAATTTTTTTTGTAATAAACAAAAAGAGTATATAGCAACAATAAGTATGATATAGCAAATACATAAAACAGCAACATAGTTGTTTGCTAGCATTTTCAAGTATTATATGCTGTACATAATGGTATGTATTATCTTTCATGACTGGCAGTGTAGTAGTAGATTTGTTTACATCAGTATTAGCACAAACTCATTGCCCTCTGTTGGACAGCTATACTAGGAAATAGGAATTTTTCATTCCATTATATTCTGTGACCACTGTTGTATATATTCTTCTCATTGACTAAGCTGTGCATGACTGTATAGTGAAAATCTGATATAATTTGACTACTCATTTTGAGACATTATCATATACTTCTTCAGATTGACATTCACCTTCCTTTTAGCTATTTTCTGGAAAATATACATGTTATTATTGCTATCTTGGATTTCATGCCAAAATTAGTCTTTTAAAATATTGCTGCTATTAAATAACAGTTATATAAGAGTTTTTTTGTACTCCTTGAAGATGGGCTACTGTTTACTCTGCCGAATCTCTAAAACCTCTTAATTATTGCTTGGCACAAAACGCTCAAGAAATGTGAGTTGAATTTAATTTAAACTTATTTTGGGTTATTTATATAACTTACTCTAATTTAGAACCTTTTTCATTTGAAACTCTGTTTAAAACAAGAATGGGGAGAAACTACACTTTTAATTAGACTGAACTACTACCTACTAAATTGGAGCCAAAAGTTTATAATTTTCAACTGTTGAGTGCCTATGAAAATGTTTCCCTCTTATTAAAAAAAGTGGTAAAATAGAAATAAAATTTTCCATTTTGACTATTTTTAAGTGTACAGTTCAGTTGCATTTATTGTATAACCATCACTACCAACTATTTTCAAAACGTTTTCATCACCCAAGATGGAAACCGTACCTTTATAATAAGCAGTTAACTCCCCACTCCTTGCTTTCCCACTTCCCAGTCCCTGGTAACTTCTGCTCTACTTTCTGTCTCTCTGAATTTGCCTAATGTAGATATGTCACTTAAGTAGAATCATAAAGTATTTGTTGTTTTGTATCTACCTTATTTCATTTAGCACAATACTTTCAGGGTTTACCCATAGTGTTAGCATGTATTCTTTTATAGGCAAAAGGAGCTAGGTTGGTTGGTTAGGTATGTGGTGCCCGGGATCAAACACAGGGTACTGCGAATGCTAGATGAACATTCCATCATTGAGCTATATTCCCACACCCAAAGGAGCTGCTTTTATATGGACATGGAGTAGATCTGTATTTTCCCCTCCTAATCAGCAGGGCAGGCACATTCCTTAGACTCCATGAGATCTAGGTATAGGCTGTTACCTGAAAAATAATGACCTGACTATGTAAAAACTAGCTGTTTAAGATGTTATTAAACTGTTTTCATGGCATCATGTCAAGGTACTTAAGGAGGAAATAGGAAGTATAGATGACAGTCCATTGCCTCTGTCAGCTTCCTACAATCAAAAAGGGTATATGAGCATCAAGGAGAAGAAAACAACAGAGGTATCTGAATAATGGGTGGAGGCTTAAATATCATAGGACAGGAATTGACATGCACATTGGGTGTTACAGATTACTATTTTAAGAGACTTTACTAGTTTGTTGAAGGAATATAATCTATCTTCTCCTCTCCCTTTCCCCTTCTTTCCAGTGCCCTTCTTAAGACTTTCTACATTTTAAACCTTAAAATTAGGAGGGGAAATATTTTCAAGGTCAGTATAAAATAAGCTTTACTTGTCATTTAACTTTACCAGGTTCTTCGTTAGAGGCTGTAACCACCTGTGAACTTTGTAAAGAGAAGTTGCAGCTTAACCTGGAGGATTTTGATATTCATGAACTACATAGAGCTCATGCAAATGAACAAGTTAGTATATTTTGCCTAATTTGGTAAGTGTCTATTCTATGCTTAAAGGACAGCTCTTGAAGAAAAGATTAAGTCATGGTCAGAAAACCCTGCATTAAAATAGTAATAATATTCTTAACATAATTCTGCATTAGGTGTTTATAATTTTTCCTTAACTTTAAGTGAAAGGTAATCATGGTATAGTTGTTTAATTCATCAAGGTAAAATTTGTTATGCTCCCTAAATAAGCCTGAAAATAATAAAACCTTAGGGAAGTGGTCCCAAAATAGGCAAGGCCAACCTTATTTCCCCAGAACTGTGTTTGAGATCTTAAATGACACAGGTAGAATAAAGAGCTCAGTATCTTTCCCTACTGAAGGAAAACTCTGGGACTAGAAACAGTGTGTTTAAGGAGATTATAAGGGTGACCCTAGAGCCATACTATCAGAAGTGTGGTTAGTGTATTTGTTAGGAAAAGAAATATGATGGCAAGGGAATGTATGAAATGCTCTTCCCTATTCCCCATTTTATACTGAGGTGAGGTACACACAATATCAAAATCATTTTAAAGTGAACAGTTCAGTGGTTTTAATACATGTTAAAGTGATGTGCAACCATCTTCTGTTTAGTTTGAAATATTTTCATTACTTGAAAAGAAAATCCTATAGCTATTACCAGTTGTTTCTCATTCTATCTCCTACCCACTGGCATCTACCAGTCTGTTTAATCAATTTACCTGGTCTGGACATTTTGTATAAATAAAATTTTACAATATATGAGGTCTTTGTGACCAGCCTTTAATTTTAAAATAAAATATGGAAATAATGGATACTCTTTAAAAATCTGATTAAAATTATGGATCCTCCTTACAAAATACATAGCACAAATTCTGTATATAATTTTAAGGAATTCCTGGATCTCCTAAAAGTAATTCTTAGGTCCAGGCTTAAGAATCACTGATCTCTAAAGAATGAAACATTAGTGGTTGATATAGTGTAACTCCTGTATCTTTTAACAGTTTTATTATTTGTTTCTCTAATGAGCCAGTTGTCCAAAAAGAAAATCACTTTCAGCAAGAATCACTGAAATTCCCAAAGAGTCTATGCAGACAACTGAGCATTTGTATTTTAAAGAACAGGGGAAAGAGTATATAGAAATATGGAAGAATGCAGGGAAAAGAAATAATTTTGTCTTTTAAGAATGAGTAGGTTTCAAAAGGATTTTCTCCTGCCAACTTCCTTCTTTACATGTTTATCATTTCTCTTAATACCAGTGCTTTGGTTTTTCATTCAGGAAGGATTTTTATTGTTTTTGAAGCACTTCAATGACTTTCATTTTTACATAATTTACAAGTGTTAGGAAATACTAGGTGGAGTCATTAAAGACAGTGATGGCCTTGATTAAGCTTCCTGGCTTTAATTTGTTTGTTCTATATGAATCATGGATTCTAATGACTTGACAACTACCCTCATTTTAAGTGAGTATTTTAATACAGTTTATTTCCTCATCTTCTAGTAGGTTCATCTTTTGCAAGGTGATGACCATTTAAGGCTTTGTAAAAGTTTTCTCAATATGTGATTTAAGTTAAAAATTGGCAAAATAATAAAGCATTTAAAGAACCAAAATTTCAAATTTCTTGAATGCTTAGTAGAATCTGATAAGCAATTACTTGCTTAAAACAAATATTTAAAATACACAATTATTAACTTGAGATGATTTAATTGCCCAAAAAAAGCACAACCTACCTTTTCACTTTTAAAATTATAGGACAAATTAGGTTTTTGTTTTTGCAGTGCTGGGAATCAAACCCAAGGCCTCACACATGGCAGAAAACAACTTTACCACTGAGACAAATTCCTAGTTCTAGATTTTTAAAAACGCTCCATTTATGACTTCCATTCATAGCTTTAAAATAACAGAACAGGGTTAGGGATATTGCTCAGTGGTAGAGCACTTACTAGCATATTTGAGGCCCTGGGTTCTGTTCACGACACACTGTCCATGCGTGTACACACACGCACAGCTTTGAACCAAATGACTCTTTTTACCAATTAAAATTTGTGTGAATGAGTTACAAGTTATCCTGTTCATTCTTGTGTTTACTATGCCTTTAAACTAATTATATTAGCTGGGTGCAGTGGTGCACACATGTGGCTTGGTAGGCTGAGACAGGAAGATCGTAAATCCAAAGCTAGCCTCAGCAATGGTGAGAAGCTAAGCAACTCAGTGAGACCCTGTCTCTAAATAAAATAGAAAATTGGGCTGGGGATGTGGCTCAGTGGTCTTGAGTTCAATCCCCAGTACCAAAAAAGGGGGGGGTAATCATATTACACATGAAACACTTAAGCTACCAAAATAGGTATTAGTTTAATAATATATTGATTTAGTATAAATAAAATGGTAACTTAAGCAGACATATATAGCTACTGGCTTTTTGTAAAAGGCAATCCATTATGAGCTTTATTTAAAAAAGCAACAAAGCATTCATTCTACCAACAAATTATTTAAAAGTTAAACTTTTATATAAATGATTACATAAAGGAAGACTGGAAATAAAGAAGATAGTCACAACTATTTGGACTCACGGAATTAGTAAAATTTTAGGAAATTAAGAAGGGCAACTTTTAATTTATTGTTTTAATAGAATGGCACTGTATGCCTTACCAGAAATTGGATATAAATTTCCTCTAGTTTATCAGT
Source organism: Glaucomys volans (assembly GCA_020662805.1). Taxonomy (NCBI): domain Eukaryota; kingdom Metazoa; phylum Chordata; class Mammalia; order Rodentia; family Sciuridae; genus Glaucomys; species Glaucomys volans. Next base: position 293,346 of record JAJEJO010004494.1, on the reverse strand, counting down.
GAACTGTGACTATCATTCATGTTCTAATTTTTCATTCTCCATTTTTCTTTTTCTCCTGTTTGCTTCCCTGTTGAAGGCTGAGTATGAGTTTATCAGCTCTGGTCTCTACCTAGTTGTGTTGTTACACTTGTGTGAACAAAGCTTTTCTGATATGATGGGAAATACAAATGAACCAAGCACACGTGTCCGAGTAAGTAATGTTGGAGTGGGGAAGAGGGAGGGTGTGATACAGCAGGAAGTTATTTATTTGCCTTGGAAAGCAAATTAAAAATAAAAGTATTGTAGATTTCATGAAAATTGCTGTCTTCCTTCTGCAACAGCCTAATTTTCTCATAAAGCTATTTAGAGAAGTAATTTTGTAGCTCTTGATGGTAATTGGAATATATTTCAGGGGAAAACAGGGACAGAATTAGAAACACCAAGGGTAAATGTTTTTTAATATTTTCTTTTTAAAAAAAGGTCCTTAGAGCCGGGTGCGGTGGCGCACGCCTGTAATCCCAGCACTTGGGAGGCTTGAGGCAGGAGGATCACAAGTTCAAAGCCAGCCTCAGCAACTTAGCGAGGCCCTAAGCAACTCAGTGAGACCCTGTCTCTAAATAAAATACAAAATAGGGCCGGGGATGTGGCTCAGTGGTGGAGTGCCCCTGGGTTCAATTCCCACTACCCCCAAAAAAGAAAAAAGGCCCTTGGTATTAACAGGTTAGAAACCTGAAATTGAACTCTAAAAAAGCCAAAAGAATATGGGTAATTAACTTCAGTTATTTTGTTAGTATATTGTAAAAGATGACCAATATACTAATTTTTAATTGTCCATATTATAAATTAAGATATGGACTAGTTACTGTTAACTGTATACACTATTAACCTAACAGAACATTTACACTAGCTGTATGTTAGGTATTTGTAAGTAAACAATGCTTGTTTGCCTCAGTATACTGAGGGAAACATGTACTCTACTGCCTGGGCCATTTTGTGTAGCAGGGCCTAGGGTCTCCACTGTATCTATTATTACAGAAAATCATTCTGAACACTTAATATCTTGAAATATGTTCATAAATATATCTTTCAAACTTTTTTATATAAATGTTTACTTTGTTGATTAAAAATTTATTTTGAAAATTTATATGTACAATTCATGTATAAAATACTCCTTTAAGTTAGGAAAATACTTTTATTGTGAATATTATAATGGTGAGTCCATTGAAAGAAAAGAGAATAAACTATCAGAAGCAACATTCAGAATTTGAGCAAAGATCTCTTGACTTCTAAGTACTTCAAAATTATGAGCCCTTAGATTTAGTTTATGTCATTAAATGATTTCTATAAGTCTTTTAACTCTTGAGAATGAATAAACTGTGTAAAGAATATGTCTATAGAATTCATTGAAAAAAGTTTACTAATACTGTAATAAGATTAAAGTGAAAGAAAGTCACTGTTAGAATTTTTTGAAGTATAGAGTTAAAATGTATCTAGAGCTATCAAATTTACACAGGCATATTTGAATTCATTTTGTCCAATAGCAAGGGTTTAGAGGGGTCCCCCCACTTCATTTCATAATTTTTAAAAAATATTTTATAAGACAGTACCACTGGATGAAAATATTTTATTGTATCTGCTTCCAGTTCCAATAAACTGGTTTCTACCTGATTGATCATGATTATATAAAACATTTAATAATAATACCCTTAAAGTTATGATTTTTGATGTGGGGGGAGAAAGTCCCCTATTTAAAGGATTAAAATGATGTTTGACTTTTTAAGTAAAAATGAATCTCCTATACTAATTCTTTCTTTAGATCCATTTGCAACATTTAAACTACTGTATTTCTTTCTGCATTGTTTCTAGTTTATTAACCTTGCAAGAACTCTTCAGGCACATATGGAAGATCTCGAAAGTAGGTGGAATTTCCCCTTCCCAGACTTGTTGAATTTACTTTTGCAAATTAAACCCACAGAACAAAACATAAGTATATATACTCTTTTCTACCAAATTAGAGCTTCATTTATAGGCTTATTAATACCAAAATGATTGATCTGGAAAATATGGGCTGGGCAGTTGACACTAGTTTTTTAACAGCATTGTAATAAATTATTTATTTTAAGGTATGGAAGGATGTAATTTTATCCACTAGATTTTATTTTAAATAAGTTACTTTTGATCGCTTCCATTTTAGCACTTGTAATAAGGTCATAAATTTACTAATCAAGCCATATATCCTATCTTAGTGTTTTAAGAAATTTTACTTTTTATTCAGCTTATTTGATCATAAAATGTTTTCCTTAGTATTGTACATGGTTCCAGGAAAACAAGGGAGAAAACATCCTGAATCTAAGTTTATAACAAAAGCCCTAAAGTTTTCTGTTCTTTGTTCAGGTCTTTGTGGACCTTTAATTTGTAGGTACCTCCAATCTCTCTTTTTTTTTTTTTAGTTATAGATGGACACAATATCTTTATTTTTTTATGTGTTGCTGAGGATCGAACCTAGTGAGTCGCACATGCAAGACAAGTGGTCTACCACTGAGCTATAGCCCCAACCCCCTCCAATCTCTTTTAAGACTACACTTCAGCATTAGGGCTTGTCTGGGTTCCCAGGTGATACATAAAGCCCAAATCTTTAAAGGCATTTCACAGCCTGTCCTCCTCAAAGTCCTACAACACCTCCATATTGTTTTATGCTTGGTGGGCACATGGGTTATTGGTGTCTCTGGAATAATTCTTAGAAAATTCAAGATTACCCTACCCACTCCCTGCCTATTTTACTTTTTCACCCAAAGCAAAAGACTCCCTAGTCCATTATGCTTTTTGAAGTGTCTTTAAAGTATGTATTCTCCATTTGATTACCTTATATTCTCATCAGATTCTTGGAGTGTTAACTTGTAGTGTGTAGAAGATTTTTGCCTTTAGACAAAAGTCAGCATCCTTTGAAGATAGTTTGAGATTGTAGATCTCATAAAAATCTTTCAATTTCTTGAATACTCTTAAGACATGGATTTTTGTAAGTAAATATACTAATTTTAAGTTTTAAAAGAATTTGAGATAAAACTGAACAAAACACATTTTAACCATTTTAATTAGTATTTGTGAAAATAAAGGAATCAGAATTCATGTAATGTAAATTTTTTCTTTATAACTCTTTGCTCTGATATTGGCCATTAAATAGGTCTCTCTAGTTTTTTCTTTTAAAAATAATAATTTGTAATCTGTATGTTTTTCCCAGATTTCTAGTTTTTTGGTTTTTTTTTAAATTCTCATTTAGAATATGGTTTCCTAAACATAGCAATGTCTTTTTCCTACACGTGAGAGAGAAGAAAGAGGTGGAGGTGAAATATTTCCAAATTCAGCTGACAGTGAAAGATGTGATTACTAATATTAATTACAAAGTACCAAAGTACTAACATTCTGAAAATTCCAACTGAATTTTCTTCTCCTGTGGAATTAATCAAGTAGAAAACACAAGAAGTTTTCTGTAAGGCTATTCTGTTTTTTAGTTTCACATTTCTTTATTGATACAACATAAAATTTAAACAAAACCATAGGGTTTAGCAGTCATGAGCTGGGTATATATGCTTGATGTCATTTATTAAAAATAGATTGTATCTATAAATCTTGCATACTTTAACTGTGCTTTGGTTGCCCTTCAGTTGTGCAGTATTAATACAAGAAAAGAGTACATTAAACCTTTCTGCCCTTGATAATGAGAGGTGTTAATTAGATGTTTATTTTAGTGAACTTGCATTTTCCTTCACATGTAAAGCAGTTTACAGAATACATAGTATTTTACTACCGTGTTCTTCCTAAAGACATTCCAGGATGCTTTATGTTAAATCTTGAGTCACTAATAACTCTTGAATAAACTGAGCTCAGAAATGTTGCTAAAGTAATTTAAGTTTCTGACAGTTTAGAGACGTGAATAATCTAGTAGTTCTTTACTGAGTCCAAATCTTTTAACTTAGGCTGTGTCTATATAAAGCTTTTTGACTTACTAAATACTTTTTTCTTGGCATTGTATAGACATAGCATTGATGTAAATTGCAAGAACACCCATAACCTATTATTCTATGTACATTTTTTTCCATTCTCATCGGATGCATCAAACATGCAGCGGTAATAAGCCAGATTCTACTCAGGTGTGTGAGAGGACTTGCCTTAAATTCACTTTTTCTCTGATATATATATCATTAGTTACTATGAACACAAATTTATCTCAGAAACGTTTTAGAAGATACTCTTGAACCACATTTTTAAGCATTTTCATTTTTATAAAAACTGTATAACATCACAAAAGATGTGGGGGTGGGGGCATTGTGGATAGGCATCACTCACAATCAAATCACCCTAACCCTGTCATGATAACTTACCATTTTGACCAAAACAGTATACTAAATTGGGATTTTTATTTTACAAGTCATTGCTGTTCTGGCTTCATATTTACACCTCCCATTCTCATCCCCCTTAAAATCATTCTTGATCATCCTGTTTTCTTTCAACAGCTTCAGAGGATGATTCTGAAGAAGATGGAGACCATAACAGAACATTTGATATTGCCTAAACTTCATTTAAGACAAATGGATGATCTGTGAACGAGTGTTTATTAAAACTGGCAATTAAGTATGATTTAATTTTGTGGGGGGAATGCCTATTAAATATATTGAGTATACATAAAATGAATATATACACATACATGTATACATGTACATATATATTCATTCTCAAGTGTTGCTGAATTAAAATTCTGCTGGACCTTTTAACACTGACCAGCAAATTCAATGTTTAAACTGGTAATCAAAAGAATTTTTCTTTTAGGTGAGTGGGAAAGTATTACTCTTGTTTTCAATATCCAAGCAGTGCCCATCGACTCTTTTTTGTGTTCTGAGTAGTCATATTTATGAAAAAAGGTTTGTGTTTTAGTCTCTTGCTAGTGAGAAGAGTGGGACAAAATATGCTTTTGAAATAAAAATGCCATATGGCACCTAATTAGTTTTCCTTTTAAAATGCCTTAAGTTACAGTCACATTTTTGATAATCATTTACTTCCAGTGTTTTGAAAAAAAATAATTTTTTTTAAGAATGGGAAGGTTATGAAGAGCATTATATTAGGTTTCCAAATTTAATTTCAATTCTCATTCACTTAGCAATAAAACCTAATTTTAAGAAAAAGTATATAAATGAAAGATGTAGAAATGATGGATAAATTTTTGTATTGATTTTCAAAATGCAGATTTATATTTGATAGGCCATAGTATGTATAGTATTCCTTTCAGGAATATTATAGCTGTAAATTATATCAGAATTGCCAGTCAAATGATATTTGGTTAAAAAAAAACTTGCAATCTCAATTTAATGGAATATTTTTAAATCCCACATTCAAAGTTTAAAAACACTGGTTTTCAACGTGTTTTTTAGTGTTGTCACTTCTTTATAGATAAATATGATACAAATAACCTATTTGGATCCTGGTCATTTTTAACTGTTTCTTGGTAATTCTGAGCATTTATTTGATGATTATTAATATTTTTCACTATCTTTGAAATTCAAACATGAATATTACCTGTTCAACATGAATGAGTCTACAGTGTGGTCATGAGTTGTGTATATTTCCATAGCATTGTATTTTTCCTCTGTCAACACCCTCAGAATACACTTAAAAACACCTTCAGGTGGTTTCAGATTAAAGTCTGATGTTACGGCAACCAGCTACTCTTAAAATCTAAATAGAAACCATGTAATTTCTCAAATGTGAATGAACAGTTTGCCCACACTTTGTTCGTTTTATGTAAAACTTTGGCTTGAAATAAAGTGCATATTGATTGATTGATTTTTATAGTTTGAACTGTTTCCTTCTAAACTGCTGAAAGAAGACTCAATACCTTGTAGCCAAGAATTTTATTAAAATTCCATATCCCATTTCATACAATATGTTTCTAAAACATTTGCTGATCTCTTCCTTGTTACCTTTGCATTGCCTACTTAAAGTAAGAGCACCAAATTGAAGGATGCCAGTTACAGTATATACTGTTAGTCTTACAGATGTTTGGATTCAAATATTATACTTTAAGTAGAATTTATTATGAAAATTATCTTCTGCTTAATCCACAAAATATTTATTTAAACATTTTACCTGAATAGCAGAAAATATTCTGTAATTTCCTTATTATTTTTCATTAACTGAAATGATACTGATAACAGCCAGTGGTTTGAGTCTCATAGTATTTTTGTAGTTCTTTAGTGCCACTTAATACTTAAATATTTTCAGGTTAACTTCTGCTGTTTTGTAAATTTAACACCAGAGGAATAAGAGAAAAGGTCTTTGCTGGTTATCAGTTTTAAACTCTGAACAGAAGTAAAGAGATCATACATTCCTACAAATAATGCAATTCCTAAGAAAACATAGTTTAAAGTTGTTCTTTTTTGTATTTCTGCCAAGCATATATTGTCGGGGCTAGAGAACCTCACCTAGCACGTGGGAGGCCATGGGTTTGATCCCCAGCACTGCAAAAAAATAAAAAGTCATAATCAACTCAAAAGAAGTCATTGAAGAAAGCAATTTCCATGTTCTGGAAGTAGTTAACAAACCTGCTTGTGTTGTTAATATTAAAAATAAAGGTTTCATTGATTTCAGTTATCTGCTGATCAATAAATAGATACAAAGACCTGTTAAAAATTATTAATTTATTTTTATTTTTTGGTAATGGGGATTGAACCCAAAGTACTCTACTGCTGAGCTACATCCCCATCCAAGACTTAACATTTAATTACCATTTACCTTGACTTACTATAAAATGAAATCAAACATTGAAAATTAAATAATTTTAAACAGCCATTTTGCAAGAGCTGTGTTAAGTAGAAATTGTCAAAATGTGTACAGAAAATAGTTGTATGGAAATTTAGATTGTAGAGCAGCACTCTTTAGACTTTTCTGTGATGAGGAAAGTGTTCTGCAATAAATGCTACCTAGAATGGTAGCCACTAACCACAGCGATTTGAGTGCTTAAAATTTTTTTAAGCATTCTTTTTTCACCTTTATTTTAGTTGTTTATTTATTCATTTATTTATTTATGGTGCTGAGGATTGATCTCATGCCTCGCACATGCTAGGTAAGCACTCAACCACTGAGCACAACCCCAGCCCCTAAAATGTTTCTTAAATGTAATTGAAGAACTGAATTTTAAACTGTTTACTTTTAACTTAAGTAGCCTCCTGTGGGTAGTGATCTAATCTGAAAGATTTTGGAGGGGGAAGGCAGGTGATAAGATTGGTCTTAGCTCTTAAAGGAGTGGTAGAATTGGGGTAGGAAAAATAGGAAAGAATTCCTGGCTGATGTTCATTATTAGCACTACTAATAGCCTGTCAACAATATACTAGACATCTTGATCACTGTACACAATCTCTCTTCTATAAAACAATACTTAGGGACATGTAATGCAGCTAGTGTGCTTTTTTAGTACCACATATCTACACTATCAATAGTTTTCTGTCACCACTTTGTAGTTACTGGAGTCTTATTAACATTGGGGCCATTAATTGTGATGAGGGGTATTTCTGACTTACAGTGGTTAGTGAAAACAAATGGTATAAGCTGTCATTAATGAGGCTGGAGATATATTGGATCTCCCAGTAAGAAAATTACTCCTTCCAAGATGATTGATCAGGTGAGGGTTATGAAGAGATTACTGGAGCCTTCTGTAAATACAGTTTCAAGTGAAATCTATACATTATCTTTTTTGATAGTATTTTTGAGCTATAAAAATTGCTGAGGAAAATGATTCGTTTCAGCTTTCTTCTGTTTTTACTTTTAACTCACAAATTTTCATCTTTGTCCTGAAATTTGCAATAAATATACTGAAAACTTTATGCATCATCACTACATCAGCTGAAAGGGACACTATATGATACCATTGTTAATCAGATTGCCAACTTTCTCCATGATTTCCTAAATATGGCTATAATCTTTTGTTTAAAAAAATTTATAAAACTTCAATCATTTATGACTTTGTGGTCCAAAATGATGTATCTAAAAACATGAAACTAAAATCGTGTGGAATATGGAGTGTTACAAGATTTTCATCTGAATCACAAAATACAAATAGAGGAATTATCTGCCATGCCAGTATCAGGAATATTTAAATGTATAGTCTATTTAAAAATTGGGTTGATTCCCCAAATGACATTTATTAATAAAGGAGCAAGATTGTTAAAAACTAAACTGGTTAACTAAATGGAAGGGAAGATAGAAGAGGTAAGACAAGTAGGCTGGATTGTCAACTTCTTGGACATTAAGCTTTTCCTTCAAGTGAAAGTTTCTGCCTTTAAAGAGCTGGTTATAACTTATAAATAAGATTTAAGATCTTGCCTTTTCTAAAACCTTTAATAATGAACTGGAAGGTTAATTCTTGTCCCAATGAGTACATGAAAATATTGTTACTAGAAAAAGGAATCACATTAAAGTTAAAATTTTCAATATCAAGTTGTAAATGAAAATCTTGCCCAGGAATTGCTGTCAAAGCATTTGATGTTGATCTGTTTTGACATTACCAAAAATTTAGTCAAATCGAACAGCATATTCATTTTCTTCTGCAACTACCAAAACACAGTCATCGTCATAAGGTGATTGTGGTGTAGTTGAAAAAACTGTGGTGAAACCAGAATCAGAACTTCTTTTGTAGAGGTACCAAATGATTGCTCCCAAAACCGTCAAAAGTACTGTGCTGGCAATCACCAAAGTTGATATTAAAATGTGGTTATCTGAAAAAGAAAAGATAAAGGAATATATGGGAGATCAGGTTGCAAGTAATATATTTCGGAGGATATAGTGTAATTTAATCATGTAAGTATTGAGAATTTCCCATACTCGTGAGAAAAAAATTACATATTACTGTCAAGATTTAAATTTCTTAGTGTGAAAATGGCCATACTCAAAATTTCAAGTAAATATTGCAGTTTTCTTTGTACTAACAATGCTAAAGTACTCCACAGTCCTGTTTATGTCTTCCTTGGCTTTTATTTTCTGAACTAAGACCTTACAAATTCAGATCTACTGCTCTTTTCAGGAATAGTGGTATTTAAATCTCGGTTACATCAGTGGTGTTTTCAGTGGTTTGCCTTTTGAGGATTTAAGATTTGCTTCACAGATGAAGCACCATAAGCTACAGTATGTTCCTCTTTTGTTACCTTGCATGCATTCACATACTATATATTTGTGTATTCCCTGAAGTTCTTTAGGTATGTACAACTTTACCGTTCTTGCCTATTTAGAACCCTTGTAAACTTTCTGTAAGAATTTAGCTTATCAAAGATTGAGAGAAATTACTTGGTTCAGTAGTTAGGGAAATACTTTTGAGAAGGTAACTATATTATAGTAATAAAAGACTAAAAATGTGAGAAATTTTCAGAATAATTTTCGTAGATGTGCCTTTTTGTGGGGGTGGGAGGTGTACTGTAGATTGAACCCAGGGGCACGTAACCACTGAGCCACATCCCCAGTTCTTTAATTTTTATTTATTTTGTCCTTTTTATTTTTTCATTTTGAGACCGTGACTAAATTTCTGAGCCCTTGGAATCCTGTTTCAGCCTCCAGAATTGCTGGGATTACAGGCGTGTTCCACCATACCTAGCTGCTGATGCATTGTTGATTATTTAAATATACTGATACTCATTATTTCAGCTTGTACTTGTTGAAAGTGGGACCTGACAGAAATAAGATTGGTGAGGTAAATCTGGTCAAATATCACTATTTTTAAGGTTGGGAGAGCCATTTGTATTTTTAAAGTATTGGCAAGATTCTTTAAAAACACGGGAAGAGCAAATGTCCACAGCTGAATTATTTTTAATCTTAAAATAAAATTAGTGGACACAATTTAGCAGCAATTTGGGGGTGAGGGTGCTATTATTAGAGATAATAAAACCAAGAAATCTGTAAACTGAGTTCAAATAGGATTCTTTGATTGTTTTATCTGTAGGGAATCAAAACTTATGACTACAGGCGTTCTTGCATACAAGATGCTTTGTGGTCCTTGGTGGGAATTGCCTGCAAACAGGATTTTCTACCAAGAGAGAAATCAGGAGTTTTGACTACAGGTTCTCTTACAAACAAGGGACTTTGTAGTCCTTGGTGGGATTTGCCTGCAAACAGGATTTTCTGCCAAAAGGTCAGAAACAGATAGAGCATCGTTTGCAAACCAGAATGTTTCTCTGGCCCTGAGAAAGGACAGAGCTCGAAATGTTTGAGTCTAGGTTAGATTAAGATACAGTTCAAGGAGTGGTTATCTGGCTGTTGTGCATTTGCCCTAGCCATTGCTATTGGCTTTTTGCCTTTGTAGGGGTATAAAAGGCTAAAATGATATGTAACAGGAGATAATAATGGATAATAAAATAATAATGGATAATAAAATAATCATTGCATGCTGACCTGTGTTGGAGATCTCCTTCCCTCTCCTCCCTTACTTCCCTTCCTTTCCCTTTCCTTCCATCCCTTCCCTTACTTCCCTACATTTATCAAACTTAACATAGACCATTTTCGGTATAGGGCCCTACCTTCTCATGTGAATACTTTATTTCAGTCTAGTAATGAACATACAATAATACATAATAAGGTAGTCATAAAGATAATTACTTTCATGGTTACATGGTCAGAGAAAACAAAAAGTAAAGGCATCATAATTGAGAATGATTATAGATTCAATCACTGCTTTAACAAATCTAAAAGATTCTAAGAACTGGACAGCATCCAAGATTTTGGTGGACACAGTAAGTGTAATAAAGCATATATTCTTGTATATGTGCTTCTTTTTCACTTTATACAAGTGACCAAGTTGCCTTCAAGGCTTTTGGGGGAGCTGGAGAAGAGGCTGGCTGCACACTGTTAATGTGGGACAAAGCTAATCTTGGGAAAACAACAGTGTATTTTAAAAACATACACATGCACACATGAATAAAAAGGATATTTATACATTAGAAAATCTGTCTACTTCTTAAAGAAAAAATCCATAACTTGATTGAGCCAATTGATATTATCTAATACCTCACCCTCATTTTTAAAAATGAAGAGATATTAGCTTAATAAAGTTGAGACCTTAATGACAAACATCAGCATTTCACTTCAGTCTTGTTTCTCAAACCCATGTACTCCATTATCTCAACCTTGCTTCTGAAACTGGTCACTGATAATCTAGTAAATGCATGGATGCCCCAAGTCAGCCTGTGGTATCTGCAGACTTAGCCATCCACCTTTCTCTTGCCTTGGTTTCCCTGATACTGTTCTCTCACTATTTTTCATACTGCTTATTCCTAATCATCTTTGTGCACTCAAAATTCTCCATGATTGGCCTCAACCAAGTCTTTTATGTAAATCTACACGCAAGTAGATGTGTAGTCAATGCCTCTAATTACTTTACCCCCAAGCTTGTTATTTTTACTGTAAATGGGCTGCCCAGTCATCCGTACTAGGAATATAGACATTATCCTAGACTTCTCCATTAACTAAGGGATCATCAAGACCACATTTTGTCTTTTTAACCTCTCTCTTAATGGCCATTTGTCTCCTACCACCTGTGCACCCTGGTTGTGGCACTGATCATCCAAGGCCCAAATTACATCATCTGCCTCTTAAAACTACAGCCTTGCCGGGCGCGGTGGCACACGCCTGTAATCCCAGCGACTCGGGAGGCTGAGGCAGGAGGATCACAAATTCAAACTCAGCCTCAGCAACTTGGTGAGGCCCTAAGCAACTCGGCGAGACCCTGTCTTTAAATAAAATACAAAATAGGACTGGAGATCTGGCTCAGTGGCCAAGTGCACCTGAGTTCAATCCCTGGTTCAAAAAAAACAAAAAAAAACTACAGCCTTTTGTTGGACTAACTACGGGTTTATTTACTGAGTGAGTGAGCAGAACTCAATTCCTCATGTTGGTTTAATGCTGATCATCCATTGGGATAACATTTCCTGTCTAGCACCTACTTATCCCTCAAGATTAACTCCTGAATCATTTCCAGAAAACTGATAAACTCAGCTTGAGCTAACCCCTATCCTGCATCCTCAGCATGTGCATCCTAATATAACACACTTATTTTTTACATTCTTGCCAGGGAGACTTAATTTGTACAATTGGCAACTCCCTTATTGCTAAGATTGTCACTGTGCTTAACTATTAACTAGTGTCCTTGTTGCTTCAGCTCAGTGGCCCTGTTGTTAGTAATGCCTATCTATATGGAAGGCTTTTATTTTCTTCGGGTCTTCATTCTGCTTAGATGCAGCCTTATCAGTGAGCTCTTTCCTGGACACCCTACAAAAACAAAACAAAACCTCCGTTCTCCTTGCACTTGCATTCCACCTTAATCCTGCCTTTTTAGTTCTATAACATATGTCACCGTCTGACATTCCAAATGGTTTGTTTTACCCTTCCCACTAGAATGTAAACTTGAAAGCAAATCCTTTCTCTGCTTTGTTCATTGCTGTCTTCAGTGACTAACTTCAGAAGAAAGCCTGGCACATAGTATTAAATTTTATACACATCTTTAGGTAATGTACATTTACATATATGTATTTGTTTATATTTCATGTGGGTGTGTATTTCAAAGGTAACACTCCCTGGAATCTAAAAACCACATGTTGCCAGGTCTTTCCAACTATTCCAGACATGATCTTGAGACCCATTAGAGACCTACTTGTTCTAAACGTTTCAATTTCATCTTTTTTTAAAAAAAAAAAAAAAAGGGGCACTCCATTTATGTATGCTGTATCAAAATGTATAAATGCATTCATTCTGTCATGCACAACAAATAAGAACAAATTATTTTCCAAAGTATGTGTACCTAGCTACAAATTCAGTTCTAGAAGATACATAATGAAAAAAATAACTCCTGCCCTACTTCTCAACTCAATATCCATTTCTTGAAGTTAACTACTATTCTGCCTCATGTTTATAAATAAAATGATTACATTGCTTTTCTTGATTTTAAAAAAATTAGATTGTGAGATACATATAATGAAAGCTACCATCTTAAGTGTACAGTTCTTTAGCATTTAGTAGGTTGTGTGCTACCATCATCTATAGAGTTGTAAAATAAACTATTTGACCAATTCCTACCTCACTCAGTTCTGACAAATACCATTCTCATTTCTGTTTACTCAAAGTACCTCGAGTAAATGAAATAACATATTTGTCTTTTTGTTGTGATTGGCTATATCATTGTAGCCGAATTTTCTCCAGAGTCATACTTGTAGCACGTATCAGAATTTCTTTCCCTTTTAAATAATTGTTCATACATTACATTTCATTTATCCGTCTGTTGATGGATACTTGGATTACTTCCACCTTTTTGGCTATTGTGAATAATGTTACTATGATATGGCTATACAAAGTCGTTGCTTTCATACATCTTGAAATGGAATTGCTGAATCATGGTAATTTGATTTTTAAATTTTTGAGGAGTTGCCATGCTATTTACCACAGTTGGCTGCACCATTTTTACATTTCCACAACAGTACACAAAAGATTCCAGTTTCTGCATCTTAGTAAGTCTTGTCATTTTGTTGTTGTTGTTGTTATCTTTTAATAGTAACCAGCTAATTGGTGTGAGGTGGTTCATTTCTTGACTTCTAAAAATGCTATACGTGAGTTGGCCATGGGTGTACATGCCTATAAACCCAGTGACTTAGGATGTTGAGGCAGGAGGATTGCAAGTTCAAGGCCAGTCTCGGCAATTTAGTGAGACCATGTCTCAAAAAATAAAAGGGCTGGAGGTGTAGCTTAGTGGTAAAGTATCCCTGGGTTCAATCCCCAGTACCAAAAAACAAAAAAAATCAACTGTACATTGTCTTCCTATGGAAGAATGAGATGTAACTCCCATATGCCCATACCCTTAACACTTTTTTTCCTTCTGCATCATAGAGGAAGCCCTTCATAGGGGAAATACACACAATTTTTTTTGTTTGTTTGTTTGTTTGTTTGTTTTTTGCGGTGCTGGGGATTGAACCCAGGGCCTTGTGCTTATGTGGCAAGCACTCTGCCAACTGGGCTATATCCCCAACCCCACACAGTATTTTTTAATACAAAGGACTCGGGTTCAATATTTTATTATGTTCTTTTTAAAACAATCAATAGTAAAGGCAATAAAACATGGGTGAAACACTTGAATGAGCATTTCACAAAAGACAAAAAGGTGCTCGGCATCACCATCAAGAAAATGAAAATGCAGTAAGAGCATTCTGCTTTGGGGAATACACTCAAATTGGGAAATGTAGGTCCCCAAAAGGACATGAGAATGTTTATAAGTGGCTGTATTCATATTAATTACAAGGTACAAATTCAAATATCTGAAAAGAAAATGGACAGAATGTGAAATTTTGTAAGATACTATGGAGCAATTATTTTTTTTTTTTTTTTTTTTTTGCAGTGTTGAGGATTGAACCCAGGCCCTTGTGCTTGCAAGGCAGGCACCCTACCAACTGAGCTATATCCCCAGCCCCAGAAGCAATTTTTAAAATATTGTATATGCCCAACAACACAGACAATTCTAGAAAAAGTCCTCAGTGAAAAAAAGCCAGACAAAAGTGCATCAAGAAAATATGTTAAAGTTTAAGAACAAGCAGCTAATCTATAATAACAAATCATAATATAATAGTGATTAGTTACCACTGGGGTAGATGGATAATAATATTGACACTTATTGGGAAGGTAATGAGGGAACTCTGTGGGCAACAGAAATGTTTTTTGTTTTGATGTGCTCGGAATCAGACCCAGGGTCTTGAGCATGTTGGGCAAATACTCTCTATAGCCCCAGCTATGTAAGTAATTCTTTTTTTTTTCCTTTCAGTACTGGGAATTGAATCCAGGGACATATTACCACTGAACTATACCCTCAGCCCTTTTTAATTTTGAGACAGGGTCTCACTAAGTTGCTTGGGACCTCACTAAGTTGCTGAGTCTGGCCTCAAACTTGTGATCCTCCTGCCCCAGCCTCACAAGTCACTGGGATTACAGGCATGTGCCATCATGCCCGACTAAATGCTGAGTATCTTAACTTATAGTTACACTGGTAATACATAAATATCAAGCTGTACATGTGAGATTTGTGAGTTTTACTCAATTATACTTCAAAATATGACAATTAAAAACTATCCAATTGATGAAAATCCACAAATTTCATAACAGGTACTCACATTGCTACTGGGAATGCAAAACTACAGCTCCTATAGACAAAGATCAGTAATCATGAAAGTTGGGTTGATTTTTTAATCCAGCAATTGCATTTCAGGGAATCTATAGATAAATGTGTATTTGTGCAAAGTTATTTATTGTAGCATTGTTTATAATAGCAAATGTCTGGAAACAACCAAGTGGAAGTTTGAAGCTGGTTCAATTAGGTATGAAAGCATATGTAGTTGAAAAGATGACTAATCTATTTATAGGTGATGATATGGTGAGGACTATATATTAGTTAAAGGGGCAAAATCATATATCTCAGTTTGCATACATTAGCAAAAAAAAAAATGTTAAAGAAGGAACTAAGTAAAATGGTGTCCAATAAAGGTAAAGATGTGAGTTGGTGAAGGCAGTATTTGCATTATGCTTTGGAATTTTTTTTTTTTTTTTTTTTTTTTTTTGCGGTGCTGGGAATTGAGCTATATCCCCAGCCCTATACTTTGGAGTTTTGAATCACATATTATCGGTCCCCCTTTTTTTTGGGGGGGAACCAGGGATTGAACTCAGGGACACTCGGCCACTGAGCCAGATCCCCAGCCCTATTTTGTATTCAATTTAGAGACAGTGTCTCACTGAGTTGCTTAGGGCCTCACTAAGTTGCTGAGGCTGGCTTTGAACTAGAGATCCTCCTGACTTAGCCTCCCAAGTCGTTTGGATTACAGGTGTGCGCCACCACGCCCGGCCCTTGGTCCCCTTTTTAAAAGAATGTATTCAGTAAGTCCTTAATATGGATGCTTCATGAATTGCAATTACAATTAAGAGTTGAAACTTTTTACCAAAAGATGCAGTCATATCTCACAAAAACACATAATGCAGTTCCTTGGGAAAATACAATTTGGTGTTTAAAAAAATGTTCATTTCATGTATAACTTGTGGTTACCATATTTAAAACGTCAAGTCATTATTAAGCGAAAAGAATTTTCTACATTTTTATAAAATTGTTACATAACTTTTTAAAAGGGGTATAAAAGGTGATATTTTAATATGACAGAATTTTAATGCCTTTTTAATTGTGGAAAAAAAGTTAAGACCAGAATATACTTACCTGATAAATATTTCTTGTTATATGGGACTGAAATACAAAAGAAAATTAAAATTAAAAATTTACTATGCTTTATTATAAGATTGACTTTAAACACTTCCACAGTATTAAACTTGAACACTATTAGTTTAATATTCCTATTTCTACTGCTTTGTCACTTGTCTCTGTTATTGAATGTAACTTTTAAAGACAGATATAGAGCCCTAACGAAAGGATCAGCTTGGTTGGTGGAAAAAGAATACAAGAACTTGAGAAGACAGAGGAAGGAAATAAAGAGAATTCTGGGTGGAGAGTGTAGGAAAAAAAGGTAAAATTAAACAATCATGACTTTACCTTGTTAGTATGGATTTGCAATTTCTAATGTTTTGAGTTTATCATTTAATTAAAAACTTGTTTTATACATCAGTGCCCTGAAATACAGTATGTAATTTTAAAAAAATCAATATTTGAATTCTGTGAAACTATGACAAATATTTATGTAATTGATATAAAACTAGTTATATTCAAGGACCCTGCTGCAGTAAGTTAAAAAACGTGTAATTCTATACGTTAAAAAATGAAATGTCTGGTTTTTGTTTATAGTTAAAGCAGGAGAGAATACTAAGGATGCAAAATGGGGAAATGTCTGTCTATGTCATGTTTCAAGCATCCCAAATTCATATTTGGGCATTTTAAATTTCTTTATTGAGAAAGGATTTACTCTCAAACATTTAGAAGCACAAACTTTGTACAATTTAACAAGTAGCATCAAAATACTGTGAAACAGAACAATTTTGTTCACTAAAATTCATTTTAATAAATCAGAAGAAAATTTATTATTCTAATTAGAATACATCATGAACTATGATGTAATTTGTCTGTTTGCCTAAGTGAAGGATGTTCCTTCTTGTAAAGAATCTAATTCCCTGTAAAGTAACCTTGGAATTCTGGGATTATACACCGTTATTCTTCACCACTGCTGCTTAGTCATCACTGCTGCTAAATCAAATCATACACCAAAATGTTATGGTAATTCTTTTGAAAAACACGATATTTTTGATCTCTTGGAAACTTTAAGCAGATAGAATTAAATTATTCCTGGTTCGCATGATCTGGCCCTGCCTCTGAAATGTAATATTTAATTTCCAAGAGACTTAAGAACAAAGCATCCTACATATTCTGAATTCTTAACCCATTTATTTAATGAGGAATACTAATCTCAGAAAAAAAAAATTGTCTGAAAACCAGCCTTACTTTTCCCATCCCTTGTAGAATGAAAAAAAAAAACAAAAACATTCAATCATACTTACTAGCTGCTTTACAAAGTGTTCCTTCCACAGAAGAAACTTCACAATTTCCTTTTTTCCATTCACCTGTCTTGGTGTGCAAAAAACCACAGGTGTCAACTAGATCCTCAGCATCTTCTTGATCTTCCCACTTATCAAATGTCATATTTGAACTATCAAACCACTTGAAACTCGCATCTGTCGGTTAAGGAACATTTTCAACATTATGACAGTTTATGTATTAAAGCCAAAGAAAAATATTTTGGATTAAAGGTGGAAAGGTATGTACAGTCAATTTTTGGATTAAAAATAGAAGGAATATATTCTTTATGCAGCCAAATCATCAAAAGGTATTTATTTCAAGTGGATTCTGGGAAAGGTCCCATTTTGTAAGATATCTTTTCATGGGAAATTTTTTAAAGTTAAAATATTAATAGTAACCTTAGTAATTCATTCCTTTTGAAAATGCTTAACAATGTCCCTTCTAGTTTTCAGAGGGGCAAAATACACACTTAAATGATATAACATAAGGATAATTTACTCTACCTTTATCCTATTAACTGCTGTCATTAATATTAAGTTTTATGACCATGCCATATTACAAAAATACTGAGCCTAGAAACATTTTTATCCAGACAAGAGGATCAACTGTCTCATTTGTCAAACACTGAGCTGCCTAGGGGAATGCTATGATACAAGTCATAGGTGCACATTGGAAATGCAATACCTGGAGACCCCAGGAAACGTCATCTTAATCTAGAAAACTGAAGAATCAAAAAGCCCTAAGCTTTACTAACATAGAAAAACAGTCACACTTACCATCTGTGTCATAAAACATGCCTAGGAGGATATCATCTGGGCCTTTCCATTGCTTTTTCAAAGTATTCAGTATAAAAGCATTTTCTTCTTCATTATGTATGCTTATCATGTCTGCTCCTGAAATTATTTTAAGGCAGAGGGGGAGCATGCTCAAGAATCAGTGAAAATTACACGAGGTTTAAAAATTATGAGCTGTATTTATTTCACCTTTACATCTTTTAAAAGTGGCCTTTTGGACAAGAAACAATAAACTTAACTACAAGACAAAAGAAAACTGTAGGGCCCCAAATCAAAACATATCATTGTTAAAGAGGAAAATCAGAACCCAGACAACCTATAGCTCTATTATGAACATTAAAAAATTGTGAACACCTTAATAGGGAAAAAAAAATTGGTCTCAGACTGTTAAAAAGACAGTTGCCTTTCCAAAGAGAAATATAACACAAGAAATGAGTGAAAACTCAAATCTTGCAGGTATGGAGGCACACACCTGTAATCCCAGTGGCTCAGGAGTCTGAGGCAGGAGGATCTTGAGTTCAAAGCCAGCCTCAGCAACAAGGAGGCACTCCTCAGACCCTGTCTCTAAATAAAGTACAAAAAACGGCTGGGATGTGGCTCAGTGGTTGAGTGGCCCTGAGTTCAATCCCTGGTACCCGCACCAAAAAACAAAAAACAAAAACAAAAAATACTTCAAACTTGCTACTAAAAGATGAAAAAAATAAAATAAGCAGACTTTTACATTTACGAATTAAACATTTCTGGCTTTCATTGTAGAAAAATAGGAACTAAAAACTTGTAAAGTATCAACTTTTCAGAGACAACTTGGTGATATAGACCAAAAACTCTAAAATAAGTATATATTTTTTTGATCCAGCAATCTTTAATCAATGAATGCTAAGATATTCATTGGCTCCTAAACAAATAGGCAAAATCATTAATCATATGTTCACCAGTACACAAATTTGTTTTCACAAATCATAAGCACAATTATTACCTGTTATAACTCTGAAAAATCATCAACAATCTAGAAGGATAGTTACCATAGTCCAGAAGCATAGTTACCAAAATGTTAACAATGAGTAGTACCTCAGGGTGGTGCAGTTTAGGGTGATTTTTTTTTCTTTTTTTTCAAATTTTTTTTTTAGTTGTCAATGGATCTTTATTTTATTTATGTATATGTGGTGCTGAGAATCCAACCCAGTGCCACACACATGCTAGGCAAGCAGTCTGCCACTGAGCTACAACCCCAGCTCCAAGGTGATTTTAATTTTTTAAAATTTTCATGTATGTTTTTCTATAATGATCATGTCTTAATTATGTAATTATGAAAAACTTTTAAAAGAAAAAATGAGACTGACCTTTAAAATACTTAATACTTTAGACCACAGTCAGAATTCACCAAGATTCTGAGTCAGTTCACTTTTTAAAAACTTGATGACTTTTTTAAATCAGCTCCAGTTCCCATCACCTGTCTGTTAAATGTCACATAGACTTTTAATCTGTTTTACCCTAGTACTTACTAGTGAAATGTGACCAAAATGCCACTCAAGAAAAATCCTCAGGAGAAATATTTAACTAGGTAATAGTTTAGGCTTAAGTATCTAGAGATGAGGGGTTTTTAACCTTTTCTTTGACCTTGTGGCAGCAATGGAACTTTAATGATTTTTACATTGTAATCTAATTAAATGTTGTATATACTTAAATTATCATGTCAGGCAAGTAAGACACACTTTCATTTTCTTAAATGACAGCATAAATCTCCAAAGAATGCATGTGCTCAATGCATCACCAGTGACACTACCTACTGAGATGTACTTTGGGTCTATAATTCTTTATGACTAATGATATATAGCACATATGACTAAAAGGAAAGAGTGAAAATATTTATAACTTGTTATAAAGGTAAATGTTATATTTTAGCATCTCACAATTATTTTCCTAAATGATTAATTAGCAAAAGAGAAAATTAGCACATTGAGTAAAGTAGCACAAAACCTGGGAATAGTATAAATGTAGCTATCTGCAGCCCAAAAAGTAATAAGTGACTTTTCTATACTCCCAATGGTAGGTTTAAGAAATGATTTTGAATGACTGTGAAGACTTTTTCCAAATGTAAATATTTTAGTACTAAGCTTCCTCTTCTTCATACATAAGCAGAGAAAAAACAATTCATGTTGATCTACTCTACTGTTGTAAACAAAACACTATCTTCCTTAAAAATATGTAACAGTAATACTAACTAAATTTAACTAGCTTTCTGAATCATTTATGAAAAACATATTTCCAGAGAAGTAAATGTATAGGGTTATTAAATACACAGAAGGAATATTAGCCACGTATGAAGAACTTTAAAAAATCAAAGTATGACAATTTATAATTTTGAGTGTGTGCTGGGGATTGAACCGAGGGCCTCAAGCATTCTAGATAAGTACTCTAGCACTACACCACACTTCAGCCCCTAAATTTATAAACTTTTAAGTAGAAAAAAAAACGACAATTTTATTTAGACATAAGACATTTTATGAACAGATTTGAATATACTATGTGAGATTCCTAAATAGCGACCCTGCTACAGTTATAGTTAAAGGACTTCTAAATATAGCAATCAAAACTCAGGCCACAGAGTTAGGAGGGATATAACTCATTAGGAGAGTACTTTCCTAGCACCTACAAGGCCCTGGCTTCAATTCCTAGACTGAAAAAGAAAGAAACAAACAAAAAATAAAACACACAACCCTCAGGTCACAGTTATTCGGTGTTTTTAATTTAGTTTCGCTTAGTTTGCTAAAAACATTATGACCGACTACATTTGGGTTATAGAGGAAGTAAATCAACACATTCATTTTGCTTAGTATAGTCAACAGTTATTTAACTGAGACAAATGGTAATGCTGACAATGAACTTTGATCTTTTAGTTCATATAAGCTAATAAGGATATAGGAACATGTTTTCTTGACTCTCAGCCTCAATATAACATGTTATTGAACTATATGCTTATGTCTAAATATAACTAATAGAAATTTTTTAAAAAAAATTTTTAGTTGTTGGTGGACCTTTTTTTTATTTAATTTTATGTGGTGCTGAGATTGAACCAGTGCCTCACACATTCCATGCAAGTTCTCTACCACTGAGCTACACCCCCAGCTCCATAGAAATTATTTTTAAAAGATAAACGACAGAAAATAGTCGGAGAGGAAACTTCATTAAAGAAAATCTTATAAGACCAGCAAAACTGCATTACCTTATTCAGCTGCCTTGAAGTAAAATAATATTGGTATGTTGGAATTTTATCTTTTTTTTCTAAGAGCCTAAGCTGTACATCATTTGGTAGCTAAGAATTTTCCAAGGGAAAATAATATGTATTAGTTATGTGAATTAAAAACTATGTTTACTTTCATTCCTTCTATAACTGAGTATGATTTTAATTAAAGTATCTTTAATACAATTTTTAAAATTTTTTTTTAGTTGTTGATGAACCTTTATTTTTCTTTTATTTGTACGCAGTGCTGAGAATCGAATCCAGTGCCTTATACATGCTAGGCAAGCGCTGTACCACTGAGCCACAACCCCAGCCCTTTAATACAATTTGATAGGTCTCCAAAATGTTATATTGGTGAGTTGTTGGAAATTATGTACTTTTAGGTAGAAGATACTTCTAAATGCTGGAGTTGTGATTATTCCTAAGAAAACACATCAAGAGATTTTAGGTTTCACACAGTCATGAAACTATCCTTTAGTAAGACCCAAGGACTCTCAAGTCACCAGCTCATATATTTTAGTTGAAGAAGATACTTGCTCACACTATAGTTTTAGTTTGAACTAATGATGATGCCAAAAAAAAAAAAAAAAAAAAAAACACAAATTGCCTTCACTCCAAGCACACCTTTTAAAACTAGGGCTGAGTATATTGAAATTGCTCAATAGTAGAGTGTATGCTTTGCATGTGCATGGTCCTGGGTTCAATCTTCAGCACCATAAAAAAAGAAAGAAAGAATTTTGCCTGGTTCTGTGACATGGAGAGGTCAAGACAAAAGAATCTCACGTTCAAGGCCAGCCTGGACAACAAAAAAAGTTTAAGGCCAGCCTGACTCAAAAAAAAAAGCATTTTTTAATCTCAAATATTTGACAATGTGAAATTGAATGTATATTCTAACTGGCAAATAGCCCTTTTATCTTACTCTTCTTTACTACAGTCTCACTTCGTGGGCTTATGTTATCTGACTTTTGCCCACACTGCCTGCATCAAACAGTACTTTTAGAATAGAATAACAAAAGTGATAAAGAATTTTAAGCCTGAAATCTAACAGACCTAGGTATATTTTTATAACTCTATAAAATGATAATTTTAACTCATTTACAAATGATGAAAATGAAATTCAGGGAAGACAATTTGCCAAGGTATTTTGTGTCAAATATTAACCTTGCTTTTAGGAATCCTGTTTTTACAATGAGTCCGATGCTATCTTTAAAATGTAGGTTAATCCTATGGATTTGTGTTATAGGATTTAGATAAATTAATACTATTTCTACCTGGAGGTTAGCTCTTGCCATATATCATATATCATCATCCTCGTTCAGATACTTTTACTCTATTGCTCTTGGATTTTCAGCAAGAGATAAGTTATTTGTACTAATTTTCCCCAATTCCTTTCTTCCTGTTTTTTTTTTTTCTTAAACCCACTTCCCTCAGTATTTTGTTTCAAACACTCCACAGAGATTTCTACAATCCAAATTCTAAATGACATCCACATGATTGCATCCAGTGCTCAGTTCCTTGTTCCCATCCTACTTAACTATCAGCAGCATTTGACAGAGCTGATTATCTTCTTTTTGAATCATTTTATTCTCTTGGTTTCCAGAGGAATCCACTAGTCCTCTTAAGGCCTGGCCTCAAAGATCCCAGTATGTCACATGAGCTGTATTTAATTGGTTAAAGCAGGTCAAAGCCTAGATTCAAAGAGAGGGCAAAAAGATTGCTCATACTATATGAGTGAAGGAGGAGGACTATCTCTGAGGACAGTAGCCTGGACAGATCCTGGGTAGGGAGGGCAGTCCTCTGTGAGAGGGAGCACCAGCACATGTCCAAGTCCAGGCACCACCCTAGGTTTGCAATCTGGCTCAGCCTGTTAATTCCTGTGTGGCCTTGAACAAATAACTGAACTTAACAAAAGGAAGATGAATAAACTGCTTGAAAGGTTTTTTTAATAATAAAGTCAGATGAAATATGAAGTGCTTAAGTACAATGTATGGCTCAAGGTACACACATAGACACCGATGTTGCTAAGGTTCTGTCACTATTATGAACAGTATCATCCAACAAATGTCTTCTAATTTAAGGATTAAATGTACATTCAATTCCACTACCCGTGGTTTCCATGTTGTAGAATAAGAATTGGACATTAATTCTAGGAACCCAGTGAAAAGTGTGATAACACCATTAAAAAAAAAAATATTAGTGAATGCTACTAATTCATGTGGGGGGGGGAGAAGCCCCTTACCATGGATAGTACACTGATTTCTGACATCTTCTATACTCTCAACCTTGATGGCTTCTTGAAGAAAAATGTAACAGCTATCTTTGAACTGAACCCACACAGATGAAGGACAATCTATGGGGAAAAAAAAGAAAAACACTTCAAGAACTCAAGAATAAGATTTAACAGGAATTCCTGAAGATAAGAATATTAAATATTTCACACACACAAAGGCAATTTCCCCTGTTAAATATTTGTTAAATCAACCAGTGTAACAAATTTCTCTCTATTATACATATAGAGATAGAGAAGTATGTCAGTGATTCTCTTCTGACTTGACAAAGCAAAATTAAATCTTCAGATTATTTAGCAATTCAGATGTGTAAATTACAGCATTATTACCAAGGCAACAAACTCTCAGGAAGACAATCAGAATTACAGGCTTCTCTTTAAAGGTTATCTTTGCAGTGTGTAATAACAATTTCAAGTCTTAAGAGCTTTACAAAATCCTTTTGTTCAGATTATACCTTTAAGAACAGAGAACAAGTTGCTAGATTATGAATATTCAGGTATTTAGTGTTGCACAGGAAAACAAGAATGATGTCCTTATGAATGTTCTTAATTTAATACTTCATCAAAGCAGATTCTTCACTAGTTCTATGAAACACAGCCTTATCTTTTTTGCCTTTCCTATAGGGTAGAAGGACATTTCCATCAACTACCTCTACCTTGGTCTCTTTTTATTCATTATGAAGATGTAGATCTTCATGCCCAGGTTGTAGAACGTCACTAGTTGGCATTATAAGCAAAAAGTAAGTCTGAAAGAGCCTGATTTCACTGGCTAAAATGGAGGAAGGAGTGGAATTCCTTAATTCTAGTGAATAAAAGGAGCACTAAGTTTCCATATTCTCTTAAGTTATTTAAAAGCACAAAAACTTTACCTATATGGTTTTATTTTTAAGTTCTGTGTGCATTATGATTTTAATATGAAAGAGTGGAAGCAAGCATTACTACAAAGATCAGAACTTACCAGTCTCCTTAACCTAAATTCAATGCTTGATTTTACTGAGTTCAGAATATGGCAGAGGCCATTGGTTGTTCCCAATATTTGATCTCAGCCTCTTACAGCCCAGAGAACATGCCACCAAGATAGATTATTTCCCAGTCTTCTGGTAACTTCTGGATAATGAGCGAGCATAAGTGAAATGTTCAACATACAGGTCCTCCCTTCAAAGGCAGGAGTGTGCTCCTCATACCATATTTATTTCCCCTAAATTGTATTAGCCACCTTTAATTGTGTGGCCATGGAAACACCCTAGGAAAGCAAGGAAACAAGATGGGTGGTTTGGGGCTGGAGTTGTGGCTTAGTGTCTGTCGTGGAGCGCTTGCCTAGCACCTGTGAGGCATTGGGTTCAAATAAATAAAGGTATTGTGTCCATGTATGACTAAAAAAAAATTTTTTAAGAAGAGACAGGTGGGTTGTAGATGAAGCTGTAGTATCACACTCAGATTGTAATGAGAGAGAAGTAAGCCATTGTTAATTTAGGTCACTCCTATATCGACTAGACCAATAACCTAATAGGATGGACTTCTTAAAATTATCCCCAAAATAAATAAATATATGCAAATTCATAAGATATGAGCTTTTGGTGGCTGCATGCTATCTTGCTTAAAAGTTACACCATCCAAGATGTACAAGGATGAGGATAAATGTCCCAACACACAGTTTTTTTGGGTTTTTTTTTATGCAGATAGTGTTCCTTCCTGCTGTTTTATAAGCACTTAAATTATGCATGTGTCTACCTTGGCTTGAACTCTGGCAAGAATCAGAACTCTCTCCCTATGGTGACTTAAAGATAATTAGAGTGGACATTTTGGCAACAAGCCCTTTAATTTGAGAGAATGCTTATAATGAAACATTAAGAAAAAAAGTTGGCTATAAAATTAAATGTACGGTCAGGCGTGGTGGTACACATCTGCAATCCCAGAAGCTCAGTAGGCTGAGGCAGGAGAATGGCAAGTTCAAAGCCAGCCTCATCAAAAGTGAGGCACTAAGCAACTCAATGAGACTCTATCTCTAAGTAAAATACAAAATGGGGCTGAGTTCAATTCCCAAACCCCCCCCCCCCCGCCAGAAAAAAAAAATTAAATGTACAGTATGATCCTAGGATACAAAGGAAGAAAAACAGGAAGATTCAGGAGATACCAGATACCACTGTAGGAGGTAGGTTCAGAGGGTCTACAACCAAGGCATTTGGTTGAAAATCTGTTATGAAGCAGCTAAGACCCTTTGATCCTCTTCCAGAGAAATAGTACTTGGCCATCTCAGGTCCACTGTACACCTCTTGCCTCCGCCTCTGAAAGCCTGGGCTTTAGTCACTCAGGTGAAAAACTTTTATTTCTTTAACCCTATTTCTAGGCCATCAAATATTATTCTCTGCTCATCCTCAGAGGTCCAGGTCATCTAGATATATCACCTTTTCCAAGATATCATAACTGGAATTTATTTCAACTTTCACTTGCAATTTCACCACACAGTTCTTTCTCTCTCAAGCCACCATCCAATGGCAGCATAAGGTACCAGAAAGAACAAGGCTTTGAAGTCAGGACAGACAAGTTTTTATCTTGGTGGTTATACCTTGGACAGCTTATCTTTTCTTAGGAAGAAAGGGGATAAATATCTACTTCATTGGATTGTTATAGTGAACATTAGGTGCTGCAAAATTGCAAAGTACAATGATTAATACAAGGAAAGTGATGAAAAAATGTAGCTTTGGGCAATCATAATCATTCTTGGTATCCTTCTCTCCTAGAACGTGACCACACTGAAAACAGGGACTAAGTATTAATTAATCTTTGGATTCCGAACACCTCAGATTGCTCTTGGACTATAACAAGGACTTTAAATACTTCACTGATGAATGAATCCTTGTCTTCGCCTCTATGGCTCAACTGATCTTCAAAAACTTGCTTCCCTGAGGCTTTATGAAGCATGCTAAGTTTCTTATGTTCTAAAATATAACTGAACTGACCTTGCTGTCAATTCTTATACTTTATTGATGTACTTTTTATTGAAATACAACACATACAGTGCACACATACACACACAGCTTGGTGAATTTTTATAAAACATACCCATCTAATCATCAGCAAAATGAAAACATTAACCTCTTTTGGTCAATAAACCCAAAAGAAATCATCCTAACTTCTAATACCATAGATTAGTTTTGCCAGTTTTAGAAGTTTATAGTAATGAAATCATACAAGTTGTACTCTTCTGTTTCTGGCTTCTTTTGATAGACATTACTTCTACAAGATTCATTCACGCTGTAGTGTGTATGTCAATCACTGTATCACTGCTACTATCACTGTATGAATTTATCCATTATTTTGTTAATGAATATTCAGACAGTTTTCTAGTTACAAGTAATATCCTTATGAGCATTCTATGCATGCTTTCTCATGGGTGTATTTCTAGAGTAAATTGTTGGGTGCTATGGTTTGAGTGTCCCCTCTGAAACTCAGGTCAAAATTTAACTGACATAATAGTATTAAAAGGCGATGAGACCGGGCGCGGTGGCGCATGCCTGTAATCCCTACACTTGGGAGGCTGAGGCAAGAGGATCGCGAGTTCAAAGCCAGCCTCAGCAACTTAGCAAGGCCCTAAGCAACTCAGTGAGACCCTGTCTCTAACTAAAATACAAAATAAGGCTGGGGATGTGGCTCAGTGGTGGAGTGCCCCTGGGTTCAATCCCCAGTACCCCCCCCCGCCAAAAAAAAAGTGATGGGGTTGGGGTTTTGGCTCAGTGGTAGAGCATTTGCCTAGTATGTATGAGGCAGTGGGTTTGATTCTCAGCACCACATATAAATAAAGGAATAAAATAAAGGTCTATCAAAATTTTTTAAAAAGGTGAGACTTTTACTACTCTATCCACTGAGCTATAACACCAGCCCAGAAGGTAAGACTTTTTTATTCTTATTTTTTAGTTGTAGGCAGACATAATACCTTTATTTTTGTGTGGTGCTGAGGATCGAACTCAGGGTCTCAGCATGCTAGGCATGAGCACTGCACTACCACTGAACCACAACCCCAGCCCTGAAGGTGAGACTTTTAAGAGGTAATTAGGTCATGATGGCTTTGCCCTCAGGAATGGATTAGTGCTGCAAAAGTGGGTTCATTATCAAGTGAAAATTTTCCTCATAAAAGAATAAGTTTGCTGTCCAGTCCTTCACTCTTGGACTTTTGCCTTCTGTCACGGGATAACACTGCATGAAACCCTCACAGATGCCAGCATCTTCTCGGCCTTCAGAATCATGAGAAAATGAAGTTTTGTTCTTTATGAATTACTCCATCTGTGTTATTCTGTTATATCAGCACAACAGACACACCGAGTATGCATGTGTCCAGCTTTGGCAGATACTACCAAATGCTTTCCAAGTGCAGTTGTCATTCCTATAAGCAGCAAGTCAGTTTTTAAAAATCAAGTTTGACAATCCTTGTCTTTTTTTTTTTTTTTTTTTTGGGCAGGGGATTGAACTCAGGGGCACTCGGCCACTGAGCCACATCCCCAGCCCTATTTTGTATTTTATTTAGAGACAGGGTCTCACTGAGTTGCTTAGGACCTCGATAAGTTGCTGAGGCTGGCTTTGAACTCGTGATCCTCCTGGCTCAGCCTCCGAAGTCGCTTGGATTACAGGCATGCGCCACCACGCCCAGCTATCCTTGTCTTTTAATTGAAGAATTTTCATTAATATTTTACAAGTTGCTGATGAATCTGAATGTCTATATACCATCTATTTGTTTTTTGTTGTCCTACTTATTTTATGTTCCTTTTTTGTCTTCTTTTTTGGATTATTATACACTTTTGTATTTCTCTTTTCCCTTTTTTTAACTTGTTAAATATATATTCTTTAATTTTCTGTGGTGAATACCTTGAAAATTACAATATGCAACTTTGACATTTTAGCATCTCAAATAATACTTTTACCACTTGCTAGACAGTGCTAGGATCACACAGGATTTAAGCTTCGACCACCTCCTCCCTTTGTGTTATTGTTTTATTACTGTTTTGCACGGTCAGTGTTCCCTTAGCTTTATTTGCTCTCTGTTGTTCTTCATGCCTCCTTGCATTTCTTCATTACTACTTTTTCATTCAGTAAGAATGAAGAAACCTCTTGTGTGTTTCTTTAAGTGCAGGTCCTTTGGAAACTCCCTCAATTCTTGAAATTCTATAAATGTCTTTATACTGCCTCATGCTTAAAGGTTATTTTTGCAAATAAAGAATTCTAGAAATGGTCGGGCGCGGTGGCACACGCCTATAATCCCAGCACTTGGGAGGCTAAGGCACAAGGATCGCAAGTTCAAAGCCAGCCTCAGCAATTTAGCGAGGCCCTAAGCAACTCAGTGAGACCCTGTCTCTAAATAAATACAAAATAAGGCTGGGGATGTGGCTCAGTGGTTGAGTGCCCCTGGGTTTAATCCCCAGTACCAAAAAAAAAAAAAAGAAAAAAAATTCTAGAAATGGCCCTGATCTTTAAGATATAGTTTTGTTGTTTTTGGCTTTTATCATTTCTGTTGAGCAGTCAACCATCAGTGTCATTGTTGCTGTCTGGACAGTAATGTCCCCTTCCTCCCCTCTCTCCCTACCTCACCCCTGCTGCTTTCAAGATTTTTGCTTGCTTTTGGATTTTAGCAGTTTTACAATGGTATGCCTATTTCTTATTGTTTTAATCCTACTAAGAATTCAATGCATTTCTTGAATCTGTGGCTTATTTTCATTGGTCACTTTTGAAAAGTCC
Source organism: Glaucomys volans (assembly GCA_020662805.1). Classification (NCBI taxonomy): domain Eukaryota; kingdom Metazoa; phylum Chordata; class Mammalia; order Rodentia; family Sciuridae; genus Glaucomys; species Glaucomys volans. The sequence continues at coordinate 263,749 of JAJEJO010004494.1, read as the reverse complement.
TTGGCCATTATCCCTTCAAGTAAGTTTCTGCTCCATTTTCTCTCTCCTTTCTTTCTGGGACTCAAATTACATATATGTTAGACTTTTCACTATATCCCATATATCCCTTTTGGACTCCCTATATTTTTTCTACACTTGTAATACTTTGGGCTCTCCATACTATAATTTGGGGTGAGGGATAGTTACTAATCTACTCTTCAGTTATAACCTGAAGACAAAGGTAACTTTCGTTATTGCTGCTGTTAAACCCATCTACTGAGTTCATGATACCAGTGACTTTTCAGTTATAGAATTGTCATTTTATTTCTTTATTTCTTTATAGGTATTGGGGATTGAACCCAGAGGTATTTTATCACTGAGCCTTATCTCCAGTCTTTATTTGTCTGTTTGTTTGTTTGAATACTTTTTTTCAATTTTGAGACAGGGTCTTCCTAAGTTGCTGAGGAACTTGCGATCCTTCTGTCTCTGCCTCCCAAGTTGCTGGGATTACAGATGTGTCCCAGTTCATTTGTTTATATTTTTATAGATTCTGGGTCTCTAGTAAAGTTCTCAATCTTATCACCTATATTCTTGAACTTCTCATAGAAGTCTATTTTGGATAACTCGATTTCTAGGTCACCTGTCCTCCATCCCTCTAGAATCTCTGCCCTTTGCCCCTTGGGCCTGTTTCTTGTTATGCCTGGTGGTTTTATATCAAATATTATACACTGTGTAGGAAAAACAGGTAGTGCCTCTAAATTATGTTTTCTCCTCCAGGAAGGATTCTGTTAGGCATCTGAGTAGCAAAGATCACCGTAATACAATCAGGGACTGAGCTCACCTGAGGAAGTGTTGAGTTTGTGGGTTCGAAGTGAAATCCTGGATATTAACTAGCATCTCTCCTCTTTGGTGGGTTAGAACTCAAATTTTTGTCTCAATATCATGAGAACGTCAAAAACTGCCCTGCTTTTAGCTGTTTTAAAAATTTTGGCAGTTCTTCCAATGGGAAAAGTTATATAGAGTGTTGAACTCACATCAGTGAACTGACTTAGGAACTCTCTGAGGCCTGCAGATAGAATTCTCAAGGAATTTTAGCCAGATTTCCTAATTGTTCTCAGCGGATGTGTTCAACTCCCACTACATTATAGCCAGAAGCATAATTCCCTCTTACATTTTTCAACAAGTTGTCAACAATTGTCCATCTCTATCTATCCACCATCCATCCAACAAACATGTGCTGAGTAACTCTTACATGTTGCCAAGATAGAATGCTTAGTGCATTGAGGAGATCCATCCTAAAAATGGTCAGTCTGAGATGACAATTGAGATGGATATGCATAAGAGGTATGACAAAGATGTGATAGGTAAGATGCTGTAAGACTAGAGAAGGAGGAGTGTATAACTTTGTGGAATAAGAGAACATTTCAAAAAGTGGGAAATATTTGAGCTCAGTCTCAAAGGATAGATGGAAGTTTGCCATGTAGAAAGGAAAAAGAAAAAGTCTAGATAGAAGGAATGCCATAAAAATCACAGAGACAGGCATCTAGTCAGAACTCAATAACTGATTGTGGAATGACTACACAAAAATATAAAGGCAGGATTCTCTCTCCCTCTCCCTCCCTGTCACCATAGAATGTTACAGAGAAAACAATCAGTCACTTCCAGAATGAAACTCAAACTTATAGTCATAATGGTGTCTCTCTGAATTATAAGCTTTGATTATTTATTACTTCTTTTTCCCCCTTATCCTATTGTATTTTGATTCTTTGTGCTGTTCTTTTTTCCTTAACCATGTGGAATTAAAGAAAATTGAAATGGAAATAGATCTTTTTCTCATGTTTAATGACACCTGAAGCATCTTTATAAATCATTGGACATTCTAACACAGGTTGAGAAGTGCTTCCTAATGTTATTTCTAATGAAAACTTCAGATTGTGTTTTCTACTGGCAACAAGTACTTCCAGAATATGCCAAAAATGAATAATGTTTGAAATAGTTTATATGAAATAAAGCATGTCTAATTATTAGTACACAAAAGTATAATCAATGCCCAAATCAAGGAAAATTCACAAATTACTTCTTTGTGTACATGTGGTTCTTATACTTTCTGAATTAAAATGAATCTAGTCATTGGCTATATGCTTATTTCAGTGGTAGCTCATGTGTCAATTCTCCATAAAGTGTCCAACCCTTGCCCTCTTTGTACCTCTGATTATTCTGAACTACTAAAGGACTTTTTATTACACATTGTATAAGAAGCCTTTTCTGGTTATAAGGACTAACAATATGTTCATTACCCCAGATGATACAGATTTATTGTAATAGGACACTATCTCAGCAAACAGGCTTCTTTGGTTTTGTTTTTTGATACTGGGGACTGAAGCCAGGAGTGCCTTACCACTGAATTACATCACAACCCTTTTTGTTTTTTATTTTTATTTTTATTTATTTATTTATTTATTTGCGGTGCTGGGGGTTGAACCCAGGGCCTTGTGCTTGCAAGGCAAGTACTTTACCAACTGAGCTATATCCCCAGCCCTATTTTTTTTATTTTTGAAGTAGGGTCTCACTAAGTTGCTGAGGGCCTCACTGAGTTACTGAGGCTGGCCTCAAACTTGCCATCCTCCTGTCTCAGCCTCCCAAGTTGCTGGGATTACAGTTGTGTGCCACTGTCCCCTGCTCTCTTAAGAGTTCTTATATCATGTTCCCTCTTGGGTTGCCTGCCTAGCTTAGAGTAGTCAGCTTTTAATTTAAGAAATTAGCATCATTTTGATTAGTTGCGACTAGGTTGTATACATAATATGGCACAAACCATAGGTATTTATGCATGAGAACCATAGTCATTTTTCTTGGAAAAGGGATTATGCTACCCTTTGAGAGCCAATACACATCTCATGGCACTCATCAAATCCTGCTCTATATAAGTGTTATCTGATACTCATCCCTTTTTTTTCAATTTTGTTGTTAACTGCATGACAGCAAAGATCATGTCTTAATGATCTCATTAGTATCCTCATTAGTAACCATCCTACTGTCCAGGCTGTCCTTGAACTTGTGATCCTCCTGCTCCAGTCTCCCCAGTTGCTGGTGTTACAGAGATGCACCACCACATGCAGCTTATCCTACTGTCTTGAACATGCACAGAAGTGGGACAGTGCAGGTGGTGCACATTAGGCTTGGGGAAAAGTCTGGTTTGGATAGCATGATCTTGAGTGTGTTATTTAACCTTATGCCTTATTACTTTATTTTATTTTTAAAATGGGAATAACAATACCTATCTGGGGTGGTAGTTGTGAGAAAGATATTTTGGGTGTTTGGGATTCCACCGTGAACAAAGGAAAAAAATTCCTGCTCTCATGTAGCTTGTATTCTAGTGAAAGCAGATACATAAAAGCAAGATAAATAAGTAAAATAATAGGTTAGGGCTGGGGATGTGGATTAGTGGTACAGCACTTGCCTTGAACACATGAGGCCCTGTGTTTTATTCCTGGTGTGCGCGTGTACATGAACACACACACACATACACACGGCATATTAGCAGTCTATTGCTAGCAACAAAACAGTGACTCAAAGCAAGAAATATAGCAGGTACCATAGCTACATCCCAGCTACTCAGAAGGCTAAGGCAGGAGAATCTCAAGTTTAACGTCAGCCAGGGCCACTTAGTGAGACCCTGTCTCATAATTAAAAATAAAAAGTTCTGGGAATGTAGCTCAGTGGTTGAGTGCCCTCAGGTTCAATCTCCAATACCTCAAATAAATAAAAGACAAAAAAGAAAAAAAAAAAAGAACAAGAAACATTTTCTCTCTCTCTCTCTTTCTCTCTCTCTGTATCAGGGATTGAACTCAGAGGTACTTAACCACTGAGACACATCCCCAGTCCTTCTTCTTTTTTACTTTGAGGCAGGTTGCTTGGGGCTGGTCCAAACTCACAAACCTCCTGTCTCAGCCTCCCGAGTGGCTAGGATTACAGGCATGTGCCATCAAGCCTGGCAAGAAATATTATCTCACAGTGTCTCTGGGCCAAGAATGCAGAAACAGATGCTTAGTTGGGTGATTCTGGCTTGCAATTTTTCATTAAGTTGCAGTCAAGATGTTGGCAAGAGGGTCTGGAGCTGTAGCTCAGTGGCAGAGTGTTTGCCTAGCATGTGTGAGGCACTGGGTTAGATCTTTAGCATCACATAAAAATAAACAAATGCATGCTGTTAATCTATAACTATAAAAAAAAAAAAGATGTTGGCAAGGACTGCAGTCATCTGAACACAAAACTGTAGCTAGAGGACCAGCCTCAAGAAAGATCACTCATCTGGATGGTGAACTGGTCCTGGCTGTGGGCAGGAGGCCTCAGTACCTCACTACGTGGATTTTTCCACAGCAGTGCTGGAGGATCCCCATGATACAACTTTTCCTGTTTATGTGTGTGTGTGTGTATGGAGAGAGAGAGAGATGATAGATATACATGGCAGGCTGGAGAAGTAGAAAAGCTGGTGTTATAATTCAGTCCTAGTCTGAGGCCTGAGAATGGTGGGGGAAATGGTGTAAGTCCTGGTCCAAATCTAAAAGCCTGAGATGTCTATATGATGTCTAAAGGCAGAAGATGGATGTCTCAGTTCTAGCAAAGAGGGAAGTTTTGTTTTATCTGCACCTTCAATAGATAGGATGATGCCTACCCACATTGATAAGGGTAGACTCTCTTTACTTGGTTTTACTAATTCAAATACTAATCTTCTCCAGAGATATCCTCACAGACGCATCAAGATACGTTATACCAGCTATCTAGGCATCCTGTAGCTGAATCAAGTTGACACATAAAATTCAACTATTACAGTTTTATATCAGCCTTATTCAGTGTTGGAGTGGGCTACACAAGTATATGAATACCAAGAGGTAAGAATCCTCGAGGGCCATTTAGAGGCTGGCAATCACAGATACTTATTAAGTACTTAGTTGAAAGAGGAAAAAAAAAAAAAAAAAAACAGAAGTAAGATCCTGAGTGTGGTGGTAGGGGTCTGGGTTGCAATTTTATAACAGTGTCTAGAAAAGATCACATTATAAAGGTGACAAAGATCCGAAGAAGCTGAAGGAAAAAGTCATATGGAGATCTGTTGGCATCAGGCCATTTTGCTGCCGCCAGTATTCTGTCACCCCCGCCCCACCATTCTGTAACCCAGCTCGTCAACCAGCGAAATTCCTACTCTGTCACTGGTCCAGATCGTTAGCCCCCTCCCACCCCAACCCCTTGTCAGCATGTGGCCCAATCGCCATTAGCCCACGAAATTCAACTACCTAAGAGAAGCTCCCTAGCCATTTTCTCTCTCTCCCCCAGCCCTGATAGCGAACACTCTGGTTGTCTGCCTCTCTGTCTCTCTGTCTGTCTGTCTCTCTCTCTCTCTCTCCCTCCCACCCTGCAGGCAGACGCTCTGCCTATTCCCTTAATAAAATCTCTTGCGTGAGTTCCTGCCTCTGAAGTGTTTTTTTTTTTTTTTTTTCTGGGTGCTTTCAAGGTCTGGGTTAGAAAAGAGCAAAAACAAGGCCCCTGAGATGGGACTAAGTATGATGATGATAATGATAACTAGTTATTCAAAGGTCACTGATGAATAATGAACTTATACATGAGAAGATGAGGGGAAAACAGCTGTACACAGAAAATAGATTATTGACTTATATCCCCCAAACTTTTAACTGCCTTCTTAGGCGCATTCCAGCATTAGCTGTAACTCCAGTTAATTGAACAATGAATACTTAGGTCAGAGTGTGTGCCCCAGAAACAATTCTTAGGCATTACTCGAGATACATTTTGAGAACAGTATTAAAAAGAGGCTGGAAGACTCCTGTGAGGACAGTTGTTGAGGTTCATGCCCCTCATGAGCAGAAAGCTAACCTAAGTAAGTCATCCTCAAAGCTAAGTATTTTTGCTTTAAACCTCTTATGATTAAAGACCTGCCCACAAATCTCTCTGCAAAGTTATTTTCTATTACTCTTATTTTTTTCACAGTCATCCTGAAAGATGGTTGTTAAGAATGACCTAAAGGACTCTAGGGATTTTATAATTGTAAATTCCCTCTATTAATATGTATAGAAACTTAGGAATTTGATAAAAATTTTAAAACCTATACTTAACTCTAAAAGTTTCCATATAGATCCTCTGCCTAAAATTATCATGTGCTAAAAGAATAAAATGTGGTATCCTGAGGAAATTTTGTATAACTAGTCAAATCTACTAAAATTCTGTTTCCTTATAAGCTATTTTTTTGTTGTTTTTTGCTTTTGTTTTTGTTTTTAACAGCCAGGCACAGCCCAAGAGGAAGTGATCTTTGGACTTGCTTGTTCTAAACAAAGAGAAAACAAAGATCTTCTTCTCTTTCCTTGTCAATAAAAAGACTTTTGCTCCTCTCCTATTAAGAGAGAAGTGCAGCCTGGCATGGTGGTGCACACCTGTAATTCCAGAAGCTTGGGAGGCTGAGGCAGGAGAATCACAAATTCAAAGCCAGCTTCAGAAACTTAGCAAGACCCTGTCTCAAATTAATAATAATAATAATAATAATAATAATAATAAATAATGGTTGGGGATGTAGCTCAGTGGTTAAGCACCCATGGTTTCAATCTCTGGTACCAAAAAAGAAAAAAGAAAGAGAATTGTAGCCACTTATTTTCATAAGGGCAGCTTGGCAGGACAAAAGAGGAGGGGCTCTTCATTTCATTTATTGTGAATGGAGGAGGGAGTGGCTGTTCCAAGTCCCTGACTAATCCAAAGGTCCTGTGCTGTGCTCTGGGCTTTAAGGTCTCCCTGAATCCCAAGGGAGTCCAGCTATTCTGACACCCCTTCCCTTTTCCTCATCTCCCTTCCCAGACTAGCTTCCAAGATGCCCACCTCCGTCTTCTCCCCTCATTTCCCAGAAGATCTGTCATGATACTCATTCATAGAAGAGGTGGCCAGTGTTCATCTGTACCTTTCTCATTAGGCATTACTGATCTGCTCTTACAGTTTGCTTTCAAAATCTAAAATAACCCACCCACCAAATCAATGAAATGCTTTACATGTACATTGAGAAACTATGGGAGATAAGTCTGTTGCAACACATGATTTTCAACACATAAGCAAATTCTTAAAAGCCCTCAACAATGAAAGAAGTCCTAAAATAATACCTAATTTAAATTCACATTTTCATTGGAAGAGAAAAAATAAGATTTTGAAACTTACAAAATATTTGAATATTTAATCTGAGATAAGCTCCCCTGAAACAACTGTGCTACCTCAAGGGTCAGAAAATGTGGCATTAATAGAGTAAGAGGATTTAATGCTTTTCATTCAATTATGCGATGAGTCGACAGCAGAGGTAACATAATTTGAAAGAAATTGCAATCCATTTTTCCTCTCTACTTTTAAACCAATTCACCTCAATTTTTCATTCATTTATTGTAAGTTAGAATAAAGTGCAGAGATGCAAATCAAAACAAAAATCCACAGGACACTAAAATCCCTGCTGTTCTGGAGCTTCCTTCTAGTAAAACAAGTAATGTGCAAGAGGTCAGATGAATAAACAAGGTGCACTAGAAAGTGCTTGGAAGAAGTTAAAACATGGAGATGGGACAGAAAATGTAGTGCTTATGGAAGGCCTTAGGAGGTGACATGAACAGAGATCTGAATGTGGGAAAGGGAACAGCCATGCCAAGGACAAGTGGGAAGTATTCTGTGCAGAAAGACCAGAGGTGTCAGAGTTCCCAGAAGGTCAGTGTGGCTAAGCAGAGTGAATGTCAGGAAGTGTTATAACATAAGAGATGAGGTTAGGGAGAAAGATAGGGGCACCTCATCCAAGATTTCATTAAAAATCTAGATTCTGACACAAGGCTGGGGATGTAGCTCAGTGGTGGAGCACTTGTTTAGCCTATTTGAAACCGTGAGTTTTAATCCCTAGCACAAAAACAAAATACCAAATAAAAATTTAGATTCTGATGCACATGATGACCACAGAATGAGCACTTAACTCATTCTGCTTATATTCACTTGAATCATGCCATTCATGGGAATCACTGACCCCAGAGACATATGCTGATCATCTATGCATGCAAAATGCTCCATTACAGACCTTTTAAAAAGACATGCCATGGAACTTTACTCAGAAATTGAATGTTTGGTCCACTGTGACTTTGTTTTTTAATCTTTTTTTTGTTGTTTTTTGTTTTATGTTTTAGTGCTAGGGAGCAAACCTAGGACCTTGCACATGCTAGGCAAGTGCTCTATCTCACAATGAGCTACATCTCATTGTGATTTTTAAGAAAATGAATGAGAACAACATAAGATTCCTTCACTGAACTTCGAAATAACAGAGAACAACAATGATTTCTATATCAACATTACATTTAAACTGTAATATTATAAGAGATTTTTCTGTTAAGATATTGCCATTCAGCTAATTCTGTAATAACCTTGATGAGTTCTTTCTATACTTAGTTTGAAGCCATTCTAAGTCAGCTATCACTCCTGATCTTGTCTGGATAGATTTGTGAGATTCTTTGATGAAAAACATCCCTGTTATTCAACCTTACAACATTATCATGTATGTGAACGTGCTCAGTAACCATAAACATCCAACATGGAGTGGAACTCACATGTTTTCTAGTTGCAATAATTACTCTGCCTTTTGTTATGAGGTTAGCAAAGGGAAGGAAACCAAGTTTTACAATGTAATAAGCATCAGCCACAGAATTCTCAGTAGTGCTCACCACAGCCCTATGAAATATGTGTTATCTCCATGTTACTAAAGTGCAGATAAGTTGAGTAACTAACAAGGGCAAAGCTCATGCTCTTTCTAAATTAATCTTTAAAACCTCCTGAGAGAAGCAGATTAATAGCATGAAATTATTCAACATGCACTTCTTTCTTCTAAGCTCTCCAACAACTTACTTATCCACACTAGATTTATAAAAGGAAAATAATATAACTTGACAAAAGAAAGTGTTTTCTATTGCTGATCAAAACAGCTTCTCTGAAGAAGAAAAATAACCAAAACCTAGAAACTGATTCTCGTTCAAAATCTGTTAAAAGACCCATTTTGTTTTTCTTTTGTGACTGAAGTACAAACGTATGGCACTGCAAAGGGTAGGTTCAACAGGAGTTCAGATGCGACTGGTTTGGGTAAGGAGGATGTACATAAGAAGGACCCAGAAATAGGCCAGCCTTCACAGAATCTTCAGTCTGTCCTGACTTAGACAAAATTAATGGGCATAGGCTGAACAGTGAAAACAGGCACATCTTGCTCTGCTCCTCCAAAAGGCAGCGGATGGCGTAACTGGTCATAAATGCTTGTCCGCAAAAGCTTTCGGGAGAGGAGCTTTGTTTTAAGCAAGTTCTGAGCCACTTACTGTGCTGCCACTTCCATCTCTGAGGGCCTTTAAAATATTCCTGCCTGTCAGCAGACCTCATAGGAACTTATAAAAAGGCAGTGAAATTGGTGTGGGGGGGTTTCTTGCATAATCCTTTTGTTCAAGCCAACGGCAAGTATTTCATTTAGTTCTTGTTTATTTTGCTGTTAATTCCTGGAACTGTTGAATCAACAGTGTTTTTGGATGGAAGTCTTCCCCAGAGTTTCCCTATCAACATATTTTTGACATCCCTGTATGGAAAAGTTGTTTAAGAGACATATTAAACGGAATTGTTTACTTTCCTCAGAACTCATTTTGGAAATGACTAATTGCGTAATTTTTCACATGTCACTTGCACAGCAGCAGATCAAATATTTTATTATTTATTTCTTGTGTGGTACTGGGGATCAAACCCAGGGTCTCACACATACTAGGCATTTCTCTACCATTAAGCTACATCCTAAGCCCTTTTTATTTTAATTTGAGACCGGGTCTCGCTAAGTTGCAAAAGCAGGCTTCAAACTTGGGATCCTCCTGCCTCAGCCTGGAATAGTTAGAATTATAGGTAAGCGTCCCCGTGCCTGGCCCCAAATTTTTGTTGTTGTTGCTTGATTGTTTTTTTAAATCGCGATTTAAGTGGAATCCAAGTCTTGCATGTTCGTGTCCCTCTTCGATCCAGGGGTTATTTGGCTGAACCGTTTTCCTGTTTCAACAACTTGAGCAACAACCAATAGGACAAACAACTGGCGCTTGCTAAAGAGGGCCTACTTCCTCCCAGCACCCGCTACCCGCGCTGGGGAAATCTCAGCTGCCAACATTCTCGCTTCTCAAAGATCCAAAAGACCCTGAAAGTACTGCAGTAGTGGGACTAGATCTATGTCCCCTGCTCTCCGGCCAATCAGCCTGCTTGCGTGGTGTGGGGCGGGATCCCAACCCGCGGAGAGGGGTCTGCGCTGAGGTTGTGGGCACCGGGGAAGAGGGAACCCTCGTGTTCTCCGCACCTCCCTCAGGGCGCTCTCTGGAGACCCACTGAACCCGGAGAGGCGAGTACGGGATGACCAGACATCAGGGTGCACCCCGGCGCCTGGGGTGTTGCGTGCAAAAAAGGACCAGATGTCCCGCCCAGGGAGGTTGGCAGTGGACAGTCTCAGCTGGCTTGCTGTCCTGGCCCCCACGCCGAGAAGGGAGCGCGGCAAGGGGCAGCTTACCCGCGACCGTGGCAGCGGCGAGGCCCAGCAGAGGCAGTAGGAGCTTGGGCAGCGCAGCCCGGGGCATGACGGCGGCCTGAGCCAGCGTGCCCGCAGCAGGCTACCGCGGGAGCAGGGCGGGGCGGAGCTTCTCGGAAGTGGAGCTGCAGTCCCGACCCGCCCACCGCCCAGGCTGAGGGTCCCACCTCGGCTGACCCCGGCTCCCCAGATTGCGCGAAAGGGGCTGCCAACCTGCCTTACGGAACGTCCCTCTTTTAAAAATACGAAAACAAAAAACAAACAACAACAGCAAACTCGTTTGGGATGAAAAAAATCTCAGACTTTCGAAAATGTTGCAAAAATAGCACAAAGAATTTCTGTAACTCTTTGGGTGGCTTCTCGAAATATTAATGTCTTATGTAACTCTGGTAGAAAGATCAAAACCAGGAAATTACAACTGATATACTACTATTGACTGATCTACAGAGTTTATCACACTTTGCCAATCATCCTTCTCTTTAGTGCTCTTTTCCTGTACTAGGATCCAATCCAGGCTCATATATTGCATTGAGATATCTTATCTCCTTGGTTCCTTTAATCTAGGATAGTCTCCTGTCATTCCCTGTCTTTCCTGATCAAAATCCTTTGTAAGAGTACTGGCAGTCTTCTGTAGAATGGTCGTTGGTTTTCATTTGTCTGATGCTCAGATTGTGCATTTTTAGCAAGAGTACCACAGAAGTGATGCTACTCAGGAGACACAAGACCCATTATGTCTCATTACCGGTGAAGTTAAAAAACTTTTCTGTCACTGACTCTTGAATCAAGTCTTGAAATTATGCTATAAACTAATGCTATAATGTGTGTATCAACTGTATAACTAAAGCTTGACCCATGAGAGTCTCTGGAGCCACACAACACAAACCAGGGACAAGCAAGCTGCTTTGCACAGCCTCATATCATTGGCAAGAGTTCTATAAAATCAACCCTAAGCTAAACGATAAGAAAGCAAACAACCCAATTTAAAAAATGGGCAGAGAGAGCAGACATCTCATCAAAGATACATAGATGGCAAATAAGAGTAGGAAAAGATACTCAACATCAAATTTCATTAGAGAATTGCAATCTAAAACAGAGATTAAATACAACTGTACATGTGTTAGAATCACCCAAATCTAGAACACTGACAAATCCTGGTGAAGATGGGGAGCAACAAGAACTCTTATTCATTGCTGGTGGGAATACAAAATGGTACAGCCACTGTGGAAGACAGTTTGGCTGCTTCTTATAAAACTAGACACACTCTTACCATACAATCCAACAATCACAACTCCATGGTACTTACCCAAATGATTCCAAACTTATATATATGAAAAACCTGCACACATGCTTTTATAGCAACTTTCTTTGTGATTGCCAAAACCTGGAAGCAACCAAGATGTCTTTCAAGCAGTGAATAGATAAACAAACTGTGGTACATCCATTCAACAAATATTATTCAGTGCCAAAAATAAATGAGCTATCTAGCTAAGACAAGACATGGAGAAACCAATCTAAACAGGCTATGATTCCAACTATATGACATTTTAGAAAAGGCAACACTATGGAAACAGCAAAAAGGTAAATGGTTTCCAAGGTTTGACAGCGCTGAGAAGAAATGAATGAATAGGTGGAACACAGGATTTTTAGAAAAATGAAACTATTGGGTGTGATACTGTAATGGTAGATAATATCAATATATATTTTTCAAAATCCATAGAATTTACAAAACAAAGATGAACCCAATTGTAGCACAGGCCCAAGATGGCTACAGTTAGGCTCCCTCACTGAGGCTTTCAGCAGGCTGTATTTTTAGAATGTAGTCAAGGTCATGAACATCCTGATACAGCATGTGTACTCAAGATCATAAACATTTGCTTGTGAGCATATTCCCACTTATATAACCTATTGGCAATGTGCCTTATCTGGCCTGTCTATTTAAAAAGTTCTGTGAAAATGATTCAGGGGGCTCAATGGAACTGCCTGGGGGCAAAATGGGGCTGCAACTGGAGACTGGGGGCTGCTCCCACCTCCGAATAAAGAATGTCTACAATCCCACATCTTCTTCCACCTATTGGGATCCTGAATCTGTTTCCCAGTGTCTGAGTCTCTACCAACACCAATATAAATTGTGGACTTTGGTTAACAATAATGTTTCAATATTAGTTCATCAATTTTAACAAATGTACCATGGCTAATGGAAGATGTTAATAATAGGGAAACTGGGTGTGTGTGTGTGTAAAGAAGTATATAGAAATGCTTTTTGTGGACTGGGGCTATAGCTCAGTTGGTAAAGTGCCTATCTCACAAGTACAAGGCCCTGGGTTCAATCCCCAGCACCGCAAAAACAAAACAGAAAAAGAAATGCTTTTTGCAAATCTGATAACTGTTCAAAAACTAAAGTGTATTAAGAAAATCAAGTCTAACCCCATTCAATCCTTTGTAGCCATTTTTATGCTTCTGATAGTCCAGTCTGAAATGGAGTGATTATATCAAGGAAATTTGATCAAAAGGGTCTTGTGAAGAGAGTAATAGAGTGTTAGATGTAGTGCATGCCACCCTCATTTACTGATAAGAAAATTAAGATCAAAGCAGGGACAAGACTTGCCCATGGATACATAGTGAATACAAAAAAATGAGCCAGAGCCCAAGTCTCTTGCTAGCTTCTCCCATGATTCCAGGTTCAGCCTGTTTGCCAAATTTTCAAGGTCTTGCGAAACTTTTTATTTACATTCAAGTTGTCAATAATGGGTCTACATACTAAACCCAAACTGAAAGCAAATCAGTCCAAAGGTACTCTGCATTTAAATATTGGAACATCTTGATTCCAATTGAACTCTTGCCCTGCTAACTAGTAAAATGAATAGTTCAATGCAATCATGCAATTGAGAAGTATTCTCCACTCCCACCTCAGACCACAAAATGTATTTTATTATTTATTTGTTTATTTATTTATTTATTTATTTTTTATTAGAGTTTTATAGTTATACATGGCAGTTGGGTTCATCCTGAAAAACTCATGCATACATGGAAAGAAAATATATTTTATTAATGAGAATCCACTTTTTTTTCTTTCTCAGCTTCTAAACCTTTGAATCTCTTTTCCTATCTCTTTCAGGAAAACAACAACAACAAAACAAAAAATATGAAAAGAACTTTAACCTTCTTTCTGCCTCTGACTATGGCCCATCTCTACCCCACTTCCTAAAATATTTCACACTTTCATTTTCACTATTCTCAAAATTTAATGTTCCAGATTTCCTAATTTCCCTTTCAGAAATTTCCGCTCATTTCCATTTGGATTGTGGCTCCACCATTCTGCTGAATTTCCACTGGCTAAGAACACCAATGGTTTCCTAAACTTTGTCTGACTTCATTTCTTAATTCTTTAGCAATTGGATCAACATCAACTCGGTCCAACATTGTATTAAAAAGTTATTTGGCCAGGTGCAGTAGTACACTCCTGTAATCCTTACTGCTTAGGAGGCTGAAGCAGGGGGATTGCAAATTTGACGTCAGCCTGAACAATGTAGCAAGAACTTGTCTCAAAAAAAGCAGGGCAGGGGCTGGGGATATAGCTCAGCAGTGGAGCATTTGCCTAGTGTGTGCAAGCCCCTGAGTTTCAATGCCCAGTACAGGATGAAGGCAAGGGTTTTTGACCAGGGAATTAAGCCCACGGAGCCCTCAGGGGACTAATCACCAACCCACACAAGGTCCTTGTTTTGGGACTGTTGAGCACTCCTTTGACCTGAGATAGTAAGGCATAAGTAACTATTATGGTTTGGATATGAAGTGTCCCCCCAAAGCTCCTGTTAATGCAGGAATGCTCAAAGACAGAGATTGGATTATGAGAGCTGTAAGATAATCAGTTCATACTAGATTGACTTCTCTTCTAAGTTGTTCATAGTGACACAAAAGCTGAGTAAAACAGTAACTTTAGCCCAAAACAGAGGGTGAGTCCTCCTATGTATTTCAGTTCTGTGTATTTTCAGTGGGGAAAATCTGATGAAGGGAAAAAGCTGATGAGAGGACCAGTAAAAAGGCAGGTGCAAATAATCTACAGCAGAGAGGGGGATAAAGATCCAAAATTATATAGTTGACAAGTGGAGATAACCTGCTTTTTGAGAATTCCAATGTGAAATTGAGAAAACTGTTGTAGATGAGAAAAAGGATCTGAGGATACCTTCTGGGTCTCTAGCTGGGTGGACAGAATATGCTGACCTCATATTAACTGAAAGAGGATGTAAGACAAACTGGTTGGAGGACTGGAAAAGAAGTTTCTTGAGTTCTGCTTGTGATTAATATAGCTTAGGAAGGAAAGAAATACATGTATTCTAAATTTTTTGAGATGTAGACATAAAATGTTTTAATTTAGACTATACAGGGAATTATAACAACTATACATATCATGAGGTCTAGGGAAAAAAAAGCGTTTTGAGAACTAAATTTGTCTTCTTAAGCAAAATAAAACTGTTGAACTAATTAATAACAATTAGAAGCCAGGCGTGGTGGCACACGCCTGTAATCCCAGCACCTGGGAGGCTGAGTCAGGAGGATTGCGAGTTCAAAGCCAACCTCAGCAACTTAGCAAGGCCCTAAGCAACTCAGTGAGACCCTGTCTCTAAATAAAATACAAAATAGGGCTGGGGACGTGGCTCAGTGGCCGAGTGCCCCTGAGTTCAATCCCCGGTTCAAGAAAAATAATAATAATAATTAATAACAGTTAGGTCTTTTCTTCTTCAAAATGGTTTTAGGATTAAATGAGCCTAAGAGGAAAGTATCTGAACCTCTGACTTTCTCCAGGAAAATCTCAGCAGTATGGTCAGAATTGGAGGTTCTTAAGACTACAGTAGTCCTTTGCAGCACAGAATTTCCAGGTAATGAAAATATCTTGAGACATCCACTTCTTCTCAACTCATGCAGTGCCAGCTGTGTCCTTGAGACATAATGGTGGTCGGAAGTGAACAGATTTGGTCATATTGGGTGCCTGGTCACCAGGGCTGCTTTCAACTCTGGCAAACTGGATATTGTGGCCATCAATGACCTCATTGACCTTAACTATATGATTCCAGTATGATTCTACCCATGGTAAATTCAGTGGCACAGTCAAGGCTGAGAATGGGAAGCTTGTCATCAATGGAAAGTCCATCTCCATCTTCCAGGAGTGAGATCCTGCCGATATCAAATGGGGTGAGGCTGGTGCTGAATATGTTGTGGAGTCCACTGGTGTCTTCACTACTATGGAGAAAGTCAGGGCCCATTTGAAGGGCAGTGCCAATAGTGTCATCATCTCTGCCCCTTCTGCTGATGCTCCCATGTTTGTGATGGGCGTGAACCATGAGAAGTATGACAACTCCCTCAAGATCAGCAGCAATGCCTCCTGAACTGCCAAATGCTTAGCCTGCCTGGCCAAGGTCATCTATGACAATTCTGGCATTGTGAAAGGACTCATGACCACAGTTCATACCACCACTGCTACTCAGAAGACTGTGGATGGTGCCTCTGGGAAACTGTGGCATGATGGCTGTGGGGCTGCCCAGAATATCATCCTTGTATCCACTGGAGCTGCCAAGACTGTAGGCAAGGTCATCCCTGAACTGAATGGGAAGCTCACTGGCATGACTTTCTGTGTACCCACCCCCAATGTGTCAGTTGTGGATCTTACCTGTCGCCTGGAGAGAGCTGCCAAATACAATAACATCAAGAAGGTGGTGAAGTAGGTATCAGAGGGCCCCCTCAAGGGCATCCTGGGCTACACAGAGGACCAGGTAGTCTCCTGTGACTTCAGCAGTGATACCCCACCTTCGATGCTGGGCCGGCATTGCCCTCAATGACAACTTTTGTGAAGCTCATTTCCTGGCATGACAATGAATTTGGCTACAGCAGCAGGGTGGTGGACCTTATGGCCTCCAAGGAGTAAGCACCCCTGGACCACCTGCCCCAGCAGGAACACAGAGGATGAGAGAGGCTCTCAGCTGTGGGGGAATCCCTGCCCCTAACTCATTCTCTCAACACACTGAGAATCTCCCCTCCTCCCAATTTCCATCCCAGACCCCTGAAGAAGGAGAGGGGCTTAGTGAGCCCTACTGTCACACAGCATCAATGAAGTTCACTGCACCCCCCACCCCCAAGAGAAAAAAAAAAATATCTTGCCTTAGAATTAGGGAAGGGAAATGCTGGGAAGGGGGAAGGTGATTATCGGTGTCCCTTCGATACTGGTTCCCCTGTACTCCATTGTTAGGCTTATTGACTTGCTTTCTGGTTTTAAGAGACCAATTTTGTTAGACTTTATGTAGTAGTTGGGTTAGTTAGGGAAGACTGGAATGGGTTGTCTTTTAGAGACATCTGGAACAGGGGAAATGAGGGAGGGAAACCCTCAGGAGCATTTCTGCACATGTTGAGAAGGACGTTCATGTAGCTCTTTCAGTGAGTAATTGAAAATATGAACCTGGGCTATGTATTGAACTATGAGCTAAGAAATGCCTCAGAGGGGAGAGAGAGGACAGGACCTACTCAACAGAGTGCAAAGAACGGGAAATAAGTGGAGCATAGAAGGAATCCCTGATGATTCTCATTGTTAAGAGACACACCAATGGAAGAATCTTAAAAGGAAACTAAAACCAAACATTCAGAGATGTAGGAATGATTTATTCTTTAAAAAGTGCTCACAAAATCATTAAAGAATGCATTGATTTAAAATAACTGGACATTTTGTTTCTCATCATAACTATATTCCTAATGTAGGAAAGCCCAAACTAGAGATGTTTTTGTTCAAAAAGAATCAACTTCAATACTCTTACTTAAAAGATAAAACAACTTTATTATGGTATCACCACTATATACAGCTGTACTTTTCACATCAAGTTGGTTTAGTTCTTTGAGGAAATTTTAAATGACTAAAATTATATAGATCACATGTCAAGAGAACTGGAATATAAATGATATTTCAATTAAAATATTTTAGGACAATTGTAACTATATTAAAACTGTCTTAGAAAATTATTTACAACTTTGATAGTATAAAAACACTCTAAATTTAAAATAAAATGTATGTTTTATACAAAAATACTCTTTAGTACAAATATAAGTTAAACACTGAATAAAACATTCACCATATGTAGTGGATGCTAGTATTGTGAGTATATTCTAGGTGGCAAAATTGAAAAAATTACCACAAATAATGTATCCTTAATTATTCAAAAATTTAAGCATTTTAGTAATAATTATAAAGTTTAGAGTTTCACTATAAAATTCTTGTTTTTCAAATGCAAGTTAAACAATTTCCTTCATACAGTCCTCTGTTTAGCTCATGTAAAAAGGTAACAAAGTGCCGGGCGTGGTGGCGCACATCTGTAATCCAAGCGACTTGGGAGGCTGAGTCAGGAGGATCGCGAGTTCAAAGCGAACCTCAGCAACTTAGCGAGGCCCTAAGCAACTCAGTGAGACCCTGTCTCTAAATAAAATGCAAAATAGGGCTGGGGATGTGGCTCAGTGACCAAGTGTCCCTGAGTTCAATCCCTGGTCCCCTCCCCCTCAAAAAAAAAAGCAACGAAGTAATAAAAAATTCTTAATCAAAAGTTGACCTGCTATGTAAAACATAAATTGTAAAATGTTCAGTCTCATCCCTAGCTGAGTCCCTTTAAAAAGGAAAGTCTAATGTACTAAATCAGAAAACACAAAACACACTGCTACAGGGCACCTAATCAATCTAACAATAATGTTCTCATGCCTTAGGAAATGTTAAGTATTAAATCTTCTTTAAAAGCCATTGTTTTATGAGTAATTATGAATAAAAGAAACATTTCCATGTAAATGATATTGGTATGAAATATCTTTGGAGAAGTATAAGAAGCATCTTGCCAACAGGCATCATTTTGCTGTATAAAAAGTAAGCATGTCTCACTGTGTAATAATTTTTCCCAAATGCTTCCAATTAGCTATTTTGAAACAGTGTTGATATTATTTGCAGTTGGGTTTTTGCTTTCAGGTACTAATTTTGCATTATGTCAGATGCTCTTAAAAAGTAAAGGGTAGATGTGTGACGTGGTAATGTACCAGTTATAAGTTATGTTAAAATGCCTTTAAATTATATACACATCCTAGTTACCAGCCACACTCTTCCAGAGATAATGCACATTAGCTAAACTTACCCTGTCAACAATAATTTGGACTAGTTCCAGCTTCAAGGCCTTTCCATTCTATTAAGCAGAGTTAAAAAACATGGTATTTAGTGAAAAATTGTGTATACCAGCGTTGCAAGGAACCAACTGAAAAAGTTCTTCAGACTTCTACTATGGAGCAGAGTAAACACTGACATGGGGAAAATTTTAAGTGGCTCATTTTTCCTAACATAGTGCAAATAAGCAAACTTTTAGAAGAATTTATTCATGGAAAGAAGGAAGCATAATTTCGTCTTCATTCACTCCTTGTTCATACCGAACTGATGAGAAGCCCGCCCAGTGGAAACGGTTTCTTTGGTAGAGGAACCAAATCAGTCCACTGATGAGAGCTAAGACACTTAGCACCACAAAAGTGATAGCTATTCCTCTGTAATCAGGGCCTGGAATAGGGCAAGAATTGACATTGGAAGACAGGCTGCACCAGTGATATTACTGATTTTGTTCATTAAGGTGTGAGTCACATACATAAGCCACATCCAAATTAAAGACACTAAGTACCCGATTGTTTCACAGCTTAAACAAAAAAATTCAAACTCACCATCAAACATTTAATGCATTCTTTTCAAATTTAAATGTTTTTCTTTTCATTCAAATTCTTTTTGTTGCTATTGCAATTTTCTTCCAAAGAAATTAAAGCACTGTCATTAGTTCCACTTTCCCTTACCACCACTTTTTTTTTCTTTAATAGTTACACATAGTAATTGGTTTCATCCCAACAAACTCATACATTCATGGAAATCAATTTTGGTTCCATACCACCGCTCTTTTGGAAATATCACTTCTCATACACTATCCTCCCTTGATAACAAATTGCTAAAAACTGTAAATTGCTATACTTGACTTGGGGCCAAATAAAGTATTATTTGCTTTAAAAATGATTTAAGCCTCAAGAATGATCTCATTTAGCCCCTAGCATTCCCCTTCTCTGCCTGCTGACCATATGGGTTCATTCTGTTCTATGACATTAGAATCCTGTCCCATCCCCATCCTGTGCTAGGGGTGGAATGCAGGGCCTTGTGCATTCTGTCATAGCTACTTACCCAGCCCCAACCCATAGCTTTAAACACCATCTCTGTGTTGACATCCTATCTTTCATATATTCCACTGCATACTAGAAATCTCCATGTAGCTATCTCTTCCCCATATGGATACCTCAAAGCAGTCAAACAGAATTCTTAATTTATAACCCCCTAACCCCATCCCATTCTAACCTCCCCTGCCCTCCCATGAACACACTGCCAATCTTCCAGTTGCCTCTGACCCTTGCTTCTAAGTATGTCTGGCCCCTGCTACCTTGAAGCTCTTCCTTGAGCTCTAGGAAGGCTCATTCAGCCTCAGGTGTTTTGCTGCTGTGGTTTCTTTGCCTGTTGTGCCTTCCCCTGATCTCTGCTGGGCTGACCTTTCAGATTTCAGCTTCTGTGTCTCCAGTTCTTCCCTGGTAAGCTAATCTAAAGCAGTCATCCACCTAGTCCTACAGTTTATAACTATCTGATATTTTCCTCTCTTGCGAAGACTGACCTGCTTGTTTACATATCTTTTTCCACTAGACTGTAAACTCTGTGAGAAGAGGTACCTGATCTGTCTATTCCCAGGTGCACCCCAGCATATAGAGCGGGTCATAACAAAGAGGAGACACTGAATATTTGCTGAATGAATGCATGCATAAAAAGATACCAAGTTCTTACAATTGGAGATTTATCTTTAATATTTACACACCAAAATAGAAATTTTTATGCTAGATCTTTTAAAATGTCAATGTGAAAAATTTAGTTTTCTCCATAAATGAAGTTAAAATATTTTATAGTTATTGTTATCTATTAATTCATGATGAAACTTAACTTCAAATTATGATTTCCTTCACATATCTTGGACAGTTGTAAATATTAAATCTAGTTTTAGATTGTTTTAAAATTAACCATGAGTTTTATGGGAATGGGGAGAAAGGAAGCAAGCAAACTTCAGAAATAGACCTTTAAGCTTTTATATATTCAACCTAAGGAATAAAATACATCTTAAGAATGTTTTCAAAGAAATTACCTCTCTAATACTCTGGCAGCTTCCATTTTTCTGAGGAAATAATTAAAGTTTAGATTATTTAATAGCTTCCTTTGGGATTCCCTAGATGTTGTATGCATTTACTGTTTATTGCAATCTATTTTTCAGGGAGAAAATCTCTAAGATTTAATGAAGATTTCGGATACACTTTATAAATACTTCAGGACCAAGTACAAAAACTTAGTGCATAATTGGACTATACATTTATTTTTTGACCTGTTCTGCTGAATGTTTTCTTCAGGACAGGTTACATACTTACCCAGAGGAACTTTGCAGACAACTCTTCCATAGCCACGTGAACATTCAACCTTTTTCCAAGTTTCATTGGAAGCTAACAAAATGCTACATTTGCCATCACCACTCTTACTTTTATTTTCCCATTTGAAAAATGTCACTTCGGATCCATCTAACCAATTCCAAGACTGATCTGAAGAATGATATTAAATACAACTATGTTATTGCTCCTGAATTACTGGGTCAAAAACATGTGGCTCAAATAACTCATTTACTTAGGATGGTATCATCCTATGATAGCCACTATTTAAAAATGAAATCCATTAAAAATGAACAAAAAAATTTAAATAAGATATTTAGTTACACTTGTTGCTACATTTCAAGAACTCAGTAGCCATCTGGCTGGTGAATACTATCTTAGTGAAGAAATAGAATATTTTCATCTTTATAAAAAGTTCTATTGGATACTGATATAGAACATGATGTTTTGATTAATATGCAGGGTGTGTGCACATTCATCGTGTGGGAGATTTCTAAAGATCATATCTTCCCTTCTTTAGGAAATCTCATTGAAAAAAGTTATGCTACTGGAGGAGGACGGCCCTGGAGGGCTCAGGAGTCACCCCCCTTTGACTCCATGTTTGTTTTTCAGGCTGGGTAGCACCACCTCGTGGTGATCATGTGAACACAGGATCATTACAGTCATTTAGAAGGCCAAGTTTGATTCCATTCATGTTTTTGAGAACTATTTAATAATTTAAATTCACATTTCAATTATTTAAAACTCAATTTTGCATAAAGTGTGAAACATACTTCTTATTTTATCCAAATTTATATGTTTAACTTCTTTTTTATCAATTACAACTTCACTCAAACCCCATATTATTTCTTATCAAAAAATTCTTCTACAAATTCTTTTAAAATCAATTCTCTTCAATTTAGTAAGCTAGGTGGAAAAAAATCAATATTAAGACTTTATTGTTTTGCAGTGCTGGGGATAAGACAATTTTGATCCATGGTGAAATATCCTACAAGGGAAAGGAATAACAAAATTATACATTTTTTTTTTTTTTTTGTGGTGCTGGGGATTTGAACTCAGGGCCTTGTGCTTGTGAGGCAGGTACTCTACCAACTGAGCTATATCCCCAGCCCCTAAGATGATACATTTCTGAATAATAGAGTTATATGTAAGCTGCAAAACCATGGGACACTAGCATTCAAAGGGAAGGAGTCATTAGTTCATTATAGAGACACAGGACACAGCATTGCTATAGGAGAATAAAAAAAAACTCCTGATGTTGATTCAAGGATCTTAGGAAATAAGCCTCTAGAACAATTCCAGCTGAGTCGACCTGATATTCTATTTCATTAAAGTTTTCCATCATTATTAATAAGTTACTTACATAGTCATTCAAAATTTAAAAGCCTCCAGAGCAGCCAGCAGACCTAGCTCATTCATCAATGAGAAACACTAAAGTAGCTACCATTTGAAATTCTTGAACAGGGCTGACTTGGTATTTAGGACAGGATAGAACCCTCTTGGCACACTGCACACACAAATGTGTCACTTACTGACAGACTGTTGGGATAATCCCAGCCAAACTCTCATGGTGATGTTATTATTTTCCCTTATCAATGTGCTCACAAATTTATTCTCATTTTCATCCTTTATGGTGACAATAGTTCCAGAATGATCTGTTGAAGGAAAATAAATTGCTCTGTGAAAAATGGCAAATGGTTTATTCTAAACTAGCCATCTGAATAAAACATCTATGATGAACAAGATCACTGAAAAATTCAAGCTTTACACAGAGACTGTTTAAAAAACTCATACTTATGTCAAAATTTAAACATACTTCCAAAAATAACAGGAAGATTTCTACAATGAAAATTTATATGCAAAAATTTCATATACCTTTGAAATATTTATCTGGCAATATTTTTAAATCTTAGGACTGCCTAAGAAAAATATTTGTGTTTGAACAGGAGTCATAATAACTGGGGTTTGTGATGACAGAAAATGTGTCACCCTGCAGATTTTTTGGGGGGGCGTACCAGGAATTGAACTCAGGGGTACTCAACCACTAAGCCACATCCCCAGCTCTATGTTTGTATTTTATTTAGAGACAGGGTCTCACTGAGTTGCTTAGTGCCTCACTAAGTTGACAGGGCTGGTTTTGAACTCGTGGTCCTCCTGCCTCAGTCTCCAAAGCTACTGGTGTTATAGGCGTGCACCACCATGCCCAGCAGATTTTTTAGCACTCTTTTCTCAACAACAGTTTTAAACTGTCTTCTGCTAAAATGGAATTAAACACAAATAGGTTTAGGATACTGGGGAACATTATCCCTCCTTTAATATCATCACATATATATGTTCTTTATCACTCTTATTATAAATTCCTAAAAATAGCATGGAATTGAATGAATGAGTCTTTTTTTTTTTTTTT